>JACXGM010038265.1:0-10879 GCA_016801145.1 Umbra pygmaea
GTTCTATTCTTTGGAAAAGGTTAACAGTACATAGGATATGAAATTGGTATCTGATCCTATTTATGCTAGAATCAATCTTAAAAAACTAAATATATAGCCTATATTTTTGGATCATCTGCCCATCCCTATTGGGTGTGTAGTGGACAGGTTTGCCAGACAAAATTAACAATTTGAAATGGCGCAAATAGGCTATTGTCTTGACTCAGTAGTAATTTCCACGTCGGTTGCTCTAGATGTAATTTGCGTGTGAAAAAAGGAGTTCGTCCGACGTGGTATTTCTAGCTACTGGGAATGATGTTATGCTCTATTCTTTAGTGCATGTACATTGAAATTCAGACGTTGATTTGAGCCCAACCACTGTGTGGATTAGCCCCACCATAGTTATGCCAAAAAAAATACTCTGGCGCCGCCACTGTGTACGTATAAGGTTTGGGATAAAATCTGATATCTTTCTGTTTTGGTCCAACGTTTTACCTTTATGTCATTTAGCAGAGACACTGTTCAAGATAATTTCTTGGAAAGGCTTAAACTCAAGCTAGTGAACAATGCACTTGCCAACTTTTAATATCTTATGGACCAAACATGTGCCAAGTCTTGCTCTCAAACACTATTGTCTTCACAGTCAACTGCAACCAAATGTAAATATTTTGGGATGTTGAAAGACAGCCTGTGTTTTGTCATTATAAAAGTTAACAAGGTAACACTACTTAACTCCACACTACTTAACTTACATACTATAACTGTAAATACCGACCACAGATTTTGAATTAAAAAAACACAGACTTAATATATTTAGAAAAAGAGAAATGTATGCAAAATATGTGGTAAAGCTATGCAAAGCTGAAGTGTGTGTAATTATATTGGAGGTATTTTTCATCCCTGTGCTGAGGACCTGTTTAGCTTTCAGACATGATTAGACAGCTGTAGTCCTCAGAAAAGTCCCTGGTTGCCAAACTCAGGACAGCATATACCAGATGTGGTGCAAACTGTCAGTTAGGATTGCTGTGAAATTAATAATAAAGATGATGGTGCACCTCTTTTTACCTATCTGACTAGTAGTGACTTACAATAGTGAACAATAGTGTATAAAATATGTAGCATGGATTATTAACATCACCAACAACATATTTTATAGCTCTTTTAGATGCAAGGACATAGACAGTCATCCATGCTAAGGCTTGGACCAATGTTTGGTTCGTAGTGAGGAGCTTAGTCCACTGCACCAAACTCCAGGTCCACTTTTATTAATTTACACAGAATAAATATGTTCACTAGACTTAGTTGTTATGGATGTCCTGCAGTCCTATGGAAATAGTGCATACAATATCCTTATATAAACGTAAGCAAGTTTGTTTTGTATCCATGGAAATTATCTGATTTCCCATATTCTGTCCATGCTCCCATTTCTATAATTAATATACATGTGTTGGTAATTTTATACTTTAATGATTGCAGTAATCAGATTTCTCACTATCCTTCCAATTCTGCCATAAACTGTAATCAAAATACATTCATCATCCTGTATCAATTTTACAAACTGTATGATTGCAATAGTCAGTTTTCCAACTATCATTTCATTTCTCATATCTGTAATTACAATGCATGTATCTTGTATCATGAAATCCAGTACAATGTCCACGATTCACCGCCCTTTACTCAACAAACAAACTAGACTCAGGGACCATATGGTCTAGATGGTTTTTAACCATTTTGCTTCTTGTCTGGCACTGGATGATGATCTGTTTGAAACTTGATATTACTTTTAAACCTTCACATATGAATTAGTCAAAATATTTGTATTGTAACAACATTTTGCAAACACTTTCATGACCCAACGTTCAAATAGACCACACAGAGGTGCTAAAACAATTGACGTTTGTCACTTCCTTGTGTTAGGAAATTTGGCACACATGGCTATGCACATCTATACTCATTTGCCACTAGAGCTTCTATATTACATCAACTAATACAGTATCTCCCAAAGAGCTGGGATGAAAAAATGTATTTCAGGATCTTTCCATGGAGATCCATAATTTCCAAAATTACACTGATTTGACCAGTGGGTCATTGGAGTACTTGGGGCCAGGGGAAGATGACATTGTGCCAGGGAATCTCTTAAAATGGCTCTGCAGAGAAGATGTACCTGTTGTCATTTTGTCATATATTAAAAATGCCCTGCACATTCTGCATTTTTCATTGCTGGTGGATTTTATCAGTGGGTTTAACAACTATGTGAAATGTTTTCCAGGCATCAGACTTCCCTGTACTGTCCTGTGAAACCAATGTACATTCTTATCTTGGACATTCGCCTACTTTAAATTATCCTCATCCATTTTGCTGCCCTGGTCTGTATGTTACCATACACGTTTAACGTGGAAAAAAGTGTATGTATATATTTAAGACAGAACATGCCATGTTGAGATTAATAACACTTTAATGAATATAAAATTAACATAACACATACTCAATTCTTTGTCAAATGGTTCTGTACCTTAGGGCAACCACACCAACATAGTAAGACAGTTAAAATACATTGCTTCTATTCAAAACATGTAACAACATATATGAATAACTGTAACGCCCAGCCAAGTGAGGGCTGGCGTCCACAGACTGAGCATGGACTCATATATATATTTGTTTAATTCTCTATAGACATTTGTGTAGTGTATTATTCAGTGCAATAGCATGGTGTTTTGTGTTGTTCCTTTATTTTGTAATATATCCCCTTAGGGGTCAGCCACACCTCTTTCTGGTCAGGGCTGCTGGGAAATGAAGTAGGGGTTGTAGAAGCTAGAATTGAGTAGAAGGTTCTGATTACAAAATACGATCAGCTGTGTCTCGTTAGAGAGACTGGCATCCTGTATATAGGCAGCTCTAACCACGGAGATGTGTGGGTCATTGTTCATTGTCTCGTGAGTACGTTTATGTTCTATATGTGTATTTATTCTCGCTACCCTGAGCGTCATCAGGAAGAACTACATTTCGCCTGCCTAGCGTTAGTCAAAGTCAAAGTCAAAGTTGTTTATTTATCATATGCATCGAATGACATCACATCATCCTATGCAGAGAAATTCTTTTGACATGGCTCGACACATTTATGCAGTGGGCGTACAAGGTGTTATGTTGTGTTATATGGAGAAGCTGTCCCGGAGCTACAAACAGTGAGTTTGATAACTGTCAGAGATTGAATGTTTACATGTTTCTCCTTGTACCTAGACATTAGCCAGCGTTCGTACGGCTGTATAACAGTACATAGCTAAATAGGTATACTTGTTTGCATTTGCTACAGTCAGGGTTGCAAACTCTCACGCATCTGCCGTGATTCTCACCCTTTAGGCAGGAAAAAAACAAATAAGTGTTTCCATTGTATTAGTTTTTTTTTTGCATAAATCAGGGTTTATATTATAGTAAAAAAGGACTGACATTTTAACAAAAGGGTTAACAAAAGTGTTCTCCGTGCGCGCTCACTGAAATTTTACAGAGTCTCACGCCAGCCAACATCCCAAAGTTGGCCACCCTGTACATTCTGTTGGATCTGCCTGTTTCCGCTGTATGCTCCCGGAGCTTATGGAATAAAAAACAACAACTGCCATTCTCCTGCTTTTGTGTCTCCCTCTCACCCTACAACCCTCACGTGACAATAACAATTATTTTGAGCAATGAGCTTGGTATGCAGTACCAGACCCCAAAACCATTATAAGCTATGCATACCACTAATACTACCAGTTACCATTATGTTTGGTTCCCCCTCAGAACCCCTCGACCAGAACCCCATGACCAATTATGCATCCTCATGTAACCGCAAACCCTGATGAAAGTGAATAAAAGTGCTCATTCTGTACAGGAGTATGTTTACCTGATGTGTCCTGAGGATGTCGGTAGCAATACCCCGACCAAATCATGTATTCTCATGTAACGGCAGCCTGCACAGGCAACATTATGAGAAACATATGAGAGTTGGAGGACCCTCGATCCTTCAGATACCCAGCCTAAAACCAAAAGCAGAAATGGAACCGAAGAGCAACCTTAGTTAATAATATTAACTGCAGCTTTGTTATCACGACACCGTACTTCCTTTCTCTGACCACTGAGTGCTTCAAAGGAGAAATGCTACAATTATAGAATATAATTTGTGCAAAGCAGAAGACTTTGAACCGCAACGGGACAACATAAGTCGGTAGGCCATGCGCCAGAAAACCTCCTTGTTTGAAGAAGACCCCAAAATCACGCGAGGGGAATGACAACCAATGGGGGAAAAAGACCCTGCATTTTCCCCCACAACAAAAACCCATCATCCAAGCCTGACCCGACAGCATTGTGCACTGAAGCAAGTGTTGTTACGCCCATGAGTGTACTGACATCGTAAATACGCAGCATAAGTACCATGTGACAACTCTATTGATTTAAAAAAAAAAGGTCACATTTCTAATATATATGAATATCAAACTTCCAACATCTGCTCACACACTAAGTTGAGTTAAGCTACAGAGATGAAAAATTTGAGCAACAGAAATTTGGTGTAATACTGTAGCACCCTAAACAGTTTACCGAATCATTAGAATTAATTCCATGACAACTCACTACTTTTCAAATGAATGCATTCTATTTAATTAGTGTTGCAAATAAGGGGTGAGATAAATGCTGAAATTGTCACAGTAGCAACAAGAGAAGAATTAAAGCAGTTGTAAAGATGACTGCAGAATTGAACAATTCTCATAAAACATACCAAAGTTACAAAAGAAAAACATGACTGCACAATAGCATGAAATGCTCAGTACAAGGCAATGACAAAACGTGACAGAGAAAGGGGGACTCAGAGGGAGTTATAGTAAACACTGTATGGGACATCAGATGACATAGTGGTTAGGGAGTCAGACTTGTAGCCAGAAATTTGCCGGTTCGATTCCCTACTGTGCCAAATGTTGTTAACTAGATAAACTGGACAATAAGCCACAATAGAGTTTTTATACATTTGATACATATTGAAAACTATTTTCTTCATATTTTTCTTCTCTCTCTATACTTGATCATTCATCCCTATCTTGACTGCTACACTGCTTTTTTAGTGCTTTTAGTGCACCTTAGCTTTGTTATTTGACCTTGATTTCTTGTTGAAGTAATATTGCCCTGTTTATATTGACCGTGTTTCCAATTGACTTCAATTTTTGCCTTGCCACTTTGGTGTTAATAAATACACTAAGTTTCTACTCTGCATCTGGGTCTACATTCCTGCCTGGGACCGTTACACTATTAATGTCTTATTTGGACGCAAGACCCTGTATGATGAGTGTTTTTGGTTTGAACAAGGCCCTATTAAGGGTGGAGGGGACACAGTTTTTTCAACCATGCTTTGACCAGCCCTAACGTATTCTATTGATATTTGTATGTTTTTGTTATATATTGAAACAGTTTCTAATCACCTTTTTTTCGCAACTTTTGTACACTCACACATACACCAATGTGTGAGTTCCTCTTGTTTGCATTTTTTTTCACTATTAACAAATTCTCTGAGGCCTTGCAGTCTGCAATGACGGCAATATCTAGCAAAGGAAACAGGTGTGTTGGTGGTGTACTGTGCGTTGAATTTCTTCACTCTTGCTAGGGCAGTGACTTTTTTGTTTGTAAGCTATAGAATCCACTACAATAAGACAATTGTATGAGAAACTAAGTTTATTTTTATGTAATTTTTTAACTTTCATAATGACAGTTTTCAGCTAGCCAATATAGTTGCGGACAGTATGGAAAACGCACAAAAAAGAATCATTTGAACATGTAATTCACCCTTTGTGAATTGAATATTCATTTTTTAAATATACTCTAATTTCTAATCTGATAACTGCAACACACTCCAAAAAAGTTGGGACAGTTAATTTTTTACCACTGTGCAACATCACCTTTACTATTAATAACACGTATGAAGCCTTTGGTCTTTGAAGACACACGATAATTACGTTTAACAAGCATTATTTTACCCCATTCATCTATTATGCATGTCCTCATCTGCACAACTGCATTGCCTTACTTTGCACTTCATAATGCGCCACATATTCTCAATCAGAGACAGCTCAAGACATGCTAGCACCCGCACTTTCTGCTTATGCAATCATGCACTTGTGTAACAGAATGTGGCTTAGCGTTGTCCTACTGGAAAATGCAGGGCCATCCGTGGAAAAGACGACATCTGGATGTTGCTTCAAAATGTGTCCATATCTTTCTGCATTACGGTGCCCTCACAGATGTGCAAGTTACCCATGCCATGTTGGGAATACTTTGGGAAACCTTTGTCAGTTAACACCATTTGCCGCTGCATTCAAAGATACAAGGTAAAGCTTTACTATGCAAAGCAGAAGCCATATATCAACAATCGTTTTCATCTGAGATGAACAGTAGCACAATGAAATTGTGGTTTGTTGTTCGACGAGTCAACACTTTGAACAAAACAGCCTTTCTGTTCTCTGGGCCAAAGAGGAAAATTTGTCAGGTTAAAAGTCAGGTTCAAAAGTCAGCATCTGTCATGGTATGGAAGTGTGTCATTGCCCATGGCATGGGTAATTTACACATCTGTGAGGGCACCATTAATGCAGAAAGATGTGTACACATTTTGGAGCAACACATGCTGCCATCCACATGTCATCTTTTCCAGGGATATCCCTGCATTTTCCAGCAGGACTGTGCCTAACCACACTCTGCCCTGATTACAAGTGCATGGTTGTGTAAGCAGGGAGTGCGGGTGGTTTTACTTCCCAAACACCGTAGTGTCAGCATCCATTGATCTTCGTGTTATGTGAGTGACAGGTGTCATGGCACACCCCCTTGATTTGCTGCTTGTTTGGGCTACATTCATTCAGCCTACGGGCCCCTGGCTTAACCAATGACAGCAGATGTACAGACCATACAGTCAGGTGCTATTGGCTGTTGTGTGAGAGTGGGGAGAGTGATCGAATGTGGAAATGGTGGACGTTAGCGTGAAGTATGGAGTGGAGTATTTGCTTTGTCATCCATTTTCTTTGATGTCTTTGGAGGAACAATTTGAAGTAAGGAGATTTGGAACACACTTCAAATAACACAAAAGGACAAATGACAAAATCGTACATTTTGTGTTACTTGGTTAATGGCAAGTGTAGCTAAGAATTCACTTTTCTGTTTCCCATGCTTGTGTTTTGGTGGAGACACGGCTTGGACCAAACAAGGACTTGTGGATTAATCCATCTCTCTGACATAATTTGGAAATGCAGTCTATTCAGCTGGACTTCAATGACATGTTGATTAACCTGTTTGCATCCCAGAAATGTTGTTAATGTGGGCTACTCTTCAAATTAGACTATAGACCTCCTAAAAGACCATCACACACATTTCCTTTCACTTTCTTGACTACATATTGCCGGTCTCTCTTCTACAATTAATGTAAGTTTTACTTGTGTTTAAAAACAGTTGCAGTATCTAATGTCAGTCATTACAGTTACACTGTTAGAAAGTTTTGTAATTTTGTCAGTAACTTACTGTAATTTCCACAGTATCATACTGTAAGTAATACATACAGTAGACAACTGTAAAAATTAAAAACTTTTAGCAATTTTTGTAATTTTATCAGTAAACTACTGTAATTCCAAAAGTTTTCTACTGTAATTACTAAATACAGTAGACTACTGTTAATGGAATTAACTATTTGTAATTTCTGTAGTTTTATCAGTAACTTACTCTAATTTCAACAGTGTCATATTTTAATTACTACATTGTATTGCATTGTATTGTGGACATATATTCAATAGGCAGAAGCAAATTACTTCCCAGCAATGGTAACTGTCAAAAGTACAATATGAGTTCACTATTCCTTACAGTTGTTGAAAGGTCTAAATAGAAGCAAACTAGAGCAGCGATACTCATTCCATGTTCCTGCGAGCCGCAATTCCATATGTTTTTGTTCCAAACCAAATTTAGCAAAGGTGACATTAATCATAATTAAGATGAAATGCTAACTCAGGTTAGTCGCAACTGGGGTTGGACGGAAAACTTACAGAAAGGCCGCTCGCGGAGCAGGAATGAATATCGCTGCTCTGAACCGAGAGAATCAATTTGGTTTTTCACTGTTAATTATAAAGTTCAATTCAGGTGTGAATGTTAAGTAAACACAAAAGTAATGTTACAAACCCCAGTGTTTGTGAAAGAGTTAATTGTGAGACTGGTATTTTATCATTCACAAGGGAATCATCACCATTTCCGAGAATGCTTTGCTTTTTTGTTCGAAAGTTGTCTTGATATTTTTGGACTTTACTATAAATCTTTATGTGATATTATGAAATGTAATTAATCATCTGTCATTTTCCAAACCAATACAATCTGTAAGCATAACAATCTGTGAGGATATAGTCCAACCATTTCTGAGATGGTTGTTCCAATTGACATAGTTTAGCTAGTCTTGGTCAGGGAGCATTTTAACATTGTTATCATTCTGAATGCAGGATGTGGGTGCAAGAAATAGTACATATGTTGGATCTTCTCCAATTGCTATTTTGCAAGCACACTCATGGTTGGGTATCCCTCACAATTACCTAAAAAGGCATGCTGGGATATATTCAAATATAACATATATGATATATTACATTAACAGACTTGGACTGTAAAATGGATTACAGTAATGGTCATGTTATTGTAGATTATAATACAGTAAGGACCATAGTACTGTAAATCAAATTACAGTAAGGGAGATGGTACTGTACATTACATTACAGTAAGGTATTTGGTACTGTAAATTGGATTACAGTTACATTTGGTGTACTTTTAAAACCAATTACAGTGATTGTACTGTAAAACCAAATTACAGCATCACTGGCCAATTGCTGCCAGTATGTTACTGTAAAATGTACATCATTCCAGAAATGGAATGGTTAAACTCCAAGAAGTGGGATGCCACAGGGTAATCAGTGTTTTTACATCTAATTGAGCTTCTTAGCACCAATACCCAATGGAAACTACAAGTGTGGGGCATGTGCACAATGTAATAGTACCCAAAAAAACACTTATTTTAGACACCCTCACACGGGTCAAAAAATCGCCATTAGAGGCATTATTTCTTGTAAAACAAAGGGAGTTTTTTATCTCATTACTTGTCCGTGTGGGAAAGCCTATATAGGACAAACAAAAAGACAACTGAAACAAAGAATAGCTGAACATGGAAGCTCAATTAGATGTAAAAACACTGATCACCCTGTGGCATCCCACTTCTTGGAGTTTAACCATTCCATTTCTTCACTAAAATATATAGGAATTGAACAGGTAACGTTACCTAGAAGAGGAGGCAATATAGAAACATTATTATTACAGAGAGAGGCCTATTGGATTTCGTATCTAAAAACATTGACACCTAGTGGTCTAAATATTGATTTTGACTTGAGAGCCTATTTATAAATGAATGGAATCTGTGATAGATTTTTTATGTATGATGTTCCCATTTTATGATGACTTTGTTATTTGTATGCTTGACAAAAGGCAATGTGTAATTGGTTTTTACATATAACAGATATAATATACATAATATTTACAATTTAAATGAATTAAAGTATTTGTATTAGGAAGACGTTTTGTGTTGATGTAATAGAGTATTTGAATAAATTGTAATATAATATAGATAGAATGTGAAACACTGCTCAACATTTTGCAATTAACCAATTATTCTTTCAATCATCATGACACACCTCTTACTTCCTATTGGTTTTACTAATTGTATGGTATGTTATTAAAAGCTGTTGTCAAGCTTCTCTAACATAACCCTGAAGAAGGCAAACTTATTGCCGAAACGTTGGATATTCTCAATACAGTTTTTGGAGCAAGATACCTTGAGTGTGAGTCTTTATTTGTTTTTGTTAAACATTTCAGGCCTCAAACATAAAGATGTGAAACTTTAATTTTTTGTGAAGAATCAACGACAAGTGGGACACAATCATGAAGTGGAACGAAATTTTTGGCTATTTCAAACTTTTTAACAAATCAAAAACTGAAAAATTGGGCGTGCAAAATTATTTAGTCGCTTGGGGTATGTCTCTATCAGTTTTGCACATCGAGAGATTAAAATATTTTCCCATTCCTCCTTGCAAAACAGCTCAAGCTCAGTGAGGTTGTAAAAAGAGCGTTTGTGAACAGCAGTTTTCAGTTCTTTCCACAGATTCTCGATTGGATTCAGGTCTGGACGTTGACTTGGCCATTCTAACACCTGGAAATGTTTATTTGTGAACTATTCCATTGTAGATTTTGCTTTATGTTTTGGATCATTGTCTTGTTGGAAGACAAATCTCCGTCCCAGTCTCAGGTCTTTTGCAGACTCCATTAGGTTTTCTTCCAGAATGGTCCTATATTTGGCTCCATCCATCATCCCATCAATTTTAGCCATCTTCCCTGTCCCTGCTGAAGAAAAGCAGGCCCAAACCATGATGCTGCCACCACCATGTTTGACAGTGGGGATGGTGTGTTCAGGGTGATGAGCTGTGTTGCTTTTATGCCAAACATTACCTTTTGCATTGTTGCCAAAAAGTTCAATTTTGGTTTCATCTGACCAGAGCACCTTCTTCCACATGTTTGGTGTGTCTCCCAGGTGGCTTGTGGCAAACTTTAAACAACACTTTTTATGGATGGCTTTCTTCCTGCCACTCTTCCATAAAAGCCAGATTTGTGAAGTATACGACTGACTGTTGTCCTATGGACAGACTCGCCCACCTCAGCTGTAGATCTCTGCAGTTCATCCAGAGTGATCATGGGCCTCTTGGCTGCATCTCTGATCAGTCTTCTCCTTGTATGAGCTGAAAGTTTAGAGGGACGGCCAGGTCTTGGTAGATTTGCAGTGGTCTGATACTCCTTCCATTTCAATATTATCGCTTGCACAGTGCTC
>JACXGM010038266.1:0-10879 GCA_016801145.1 Umbra pygmaea
CATCAGCAACCAAGCACCTCAGCTCCACCCACGCACCGCCTCTTTGACCATTTTTGGTTATCCGAGGTTGACGTCGAGTGACGCGCTACCAAGATGGCGACGACCGTCTCCGCCCACAATGAGCTTCAAAAACGCTTTTCACAAACCAATGGGTGACGTCACAGTCAGGCTGTCCATATTTTTTACAGTCTCTGTTTTCGACACTTTTAGAAAAAAATACCGAGGTCATGACCTCGGTGTCCTCAATGGTAGTTACGGCCATGTTGACATCTGTGTATTGGCAATTAGTAAGCAAATATAGTACAAAATCCATTTCTGAAAAAGAGATAAATAATAGGGTTCATTTATAGCAAATTTTCAGGATGTTTTATTGTATTTACAAATAAATGAATAAATAATCATTGATACAGTTTTGTCTGTGTTCTGTGTTCCTCTCTCTGGTCTGATCCAGTCACACGTTTACAGTTGACCCACTGTGGGTGAAGGGGTCTTCGGCCACTCTACACATCCCCAACCGAGACTCTCTCTGCAGGCATATCTCTCATGTCTCTCCCTCCATCTCTCCATTCCTCCCTCTCCATTCCTCCCTCTCCATTCCTCCCTTCCGCTCTCTGAAGCTACTGTAATTAGCCAATAGCCTAGAGACAACCTCTGCTCCTCCACACGCCTGCCTTCACACAATCAGACACTCGCAAACACACACACACACCTGCCTTCACATACACAAACACACACACCTTCCTTCAGACACACAAACACCCACACGCCTGCCCTCTCTCCTGCACAAACACACACATACAAACAATCAAATATGCTTGTTGTAAAAACAAAATTGGTGTCTCTAATTTATTCCAAACCATACACTTGTATTAATTCCCTTCAGTATAACGTGTATTACATGGCCTGGACAAAACTGTCAGTGTAAAATCATGTTTTATCAGAGAGAGCGAAGAGTCACTCCGATGGTTCCCTAAGCAGAATGTCATATAAAGACTTCAGGCATGGTCTTTAGGTTCCATGTGACACCACATTAACTGTGACACAGAAAATATGTCTCCATTCAGCATTTCCACTGCCAAAACTACAACGTGGTATTCAATTGAAAACTTTTTTTTCACTTTTGGTTTGCACAAAAATCATCAGGATGAAAATGTTGCAGTGTTTTTTCTTTGTATGTGTACTGTAGCTTTGCTGCGAGGCAAAGAAAGGAATGAAAGAGATTTCAGTTCCCACCGGAGTAACACAGGAGCTCCGCTGATGAGTCCTTTATTTTAGAAGGATTTTACCTCAAGACAGAAAATCAAGTGGGTGGAGCGGGGAGGCAGATAAAAAGGTGTGTGTGTGTGTGTGTGTGTGTGTGGAGCAGCTCTAGTTGGCTCCACATGTTAAGAGAAGATGCTGCTTATCAGCAAAGATCATAGAGCAAAGGAAAGAAGAATGTACCAGCACACATCATAGAGCCAGGGAAACAAGAATGTACCAGCACACATCATAGATTCAGGGAGACAAGAATGTACCAGCACACATCATAGAGCCAGGGAAACAAGAAGGTACCAGCACAGCTCATAGAGCCAGGAAGACAAGAATGTACCAGCACAGATCATAGAGCCAGGACAACAAGAATGTACCAGCACACATCATAGAGCCATGGAGACAAGAATGTACCAGCACAGATCATAGAACCAGGGAGACAAGAATGTACCAGCACACATCATAGAGCCAGGGAAACAAGAATGTACCAGCACAGATCATAGAGCCAGAGAGACAAGAATGTACCAGCACACATCATAGAGCCAGGGAAACAAGAATGTACCAGCACACATCATAGAGCCAGGGAAACAAGAATGTACCAGCACAGATCATAGAGCCAGAGAGACAAGAATTTACCAGCACACATCATAGAGCCAGAGAGACAAGAATGTACCAGCACACATCATAGAGCCAGGGAAACAAGAATGTACCAGCACACATCATAGCAATACAGTTCCTTAATGAGCCACCAAAAACAATGAAAGGGAACAGGGTGTTATTTGGAAACTTCAAAACAAGTGCCCCACACTGAGTGTAGTGTCCCAGGTGGTGAGGGGGCCAGATCAGGACATAAGGAGACAGCGGTGGAGAGATGAGTCAGAACTTTTTGTTGTTATTTAGTTTATTCACGTAGCAGCTGAACGACACTGAGAGAAAATAAGTATAGCTTCATCGCTGATCCCAGTGGGTTGACAGGGAGTCTTTGGACTCTAATTGGAAAATGTGTAGTTTCTTCTATTTTCTCTCCTTTCTGATTGAAGTTGGGAGCTTATTTTGGTTTGGGGGAAGTATTTCACTGGATTTGATTTGCACAAGAATGTTTGTTACTTAAGGGATTCTTTTTTTTAAAGGATAAACAGAACAGGTGAATTAAGGGCTCTTCCACTGCATCACACGTCTTCCTCAAGCACTTGTGTCCCAAATTGAAGCCTATTCCCCTGTAGTGCACTACAGTACTTGATCCCATGGCCCGTAGTGTGCCCTTTGACAGTCAGACATGGAAACGTCTTCAAACTCCTTACACATTTTATGAAGATGCCAGACTGCTGAAACAGTTTCAATTCCCAAAGGTCATAGTAGATTTGGAGAAACATAGTGTTTTTTGTCAAAGTATGCCTTTCTATACATCTGTAAAATAAGTGTATATTGCTGCAATCCTGCTTCGCTCATCCTCTCATCTCTATAACAATAATCCTTTAGTCTCCATAACACCTCATCCTCTCATCTCTATAACAATAATCATTTAGTCTCCATAACACCTCATCCTCTCGTCTCCTTAACACCTTATCTTCTCGTGTATCTAAAACACCTTATCCTCTCGTCTCTATAAAACCTCATCCTCTTGTCCCTATAACACCTCATCCTCTCAACTCTATAAAACCTCATCCTCTCATCTCTATGACACCTCATCCTCTCATCTCTATAAAACCTCATCCTCTCACATCTATGACACCTCATCCTCTCATCTCTATAACACATCATCCTCTCATTTCTATAAAACCTCATCCTCTCATCTCTATAAAACCTCATCCTCTCACCTCTATGACACTTCATCCTCTCATCTCTATAAAACTTCATCCTCTCATCTCTATGACACCTCATCCTCTCATCTCTATAACACCTCATCCTCTCATCTCTATGACACCTCATCCTCTCATCTCTATAACACCTCATCCTCTCATCTCTATCGTCCTGGCCCTTTCTGTGTGGAGTTTGCATGTTCTCCCCATGTCTGCGTGGGTTTCCTCCGGGTGCTCCGGTTTACCCCACCATCAAATGAAAAAATGCAGGTTAGGCAAGGGACTACAGATGAAAATTAACATCTATGCTATAATCTGGCTCATTTACAGAAGTGAAAGATTGTTCATTAATGTGCACTGTCCCGATAAAATATATTGTTTACTCTCTATAACACATCATCTCTATAAAACCTAATCTTAATATCTCTATAACACCTCATCCTCTTGTAAATATAAGACCTCATCCCCATGTCTCATCTCTATAAAACCTCATCCTTATGTCTCTAACACATCATCCTCTCGTCTGTATAAAACCTCTTCCTCATGTCTCTATAACATCTCATCCTCTCGTCTCTATAAAACCTCTTCCTCATGTCTATAACACCTCATCTTCTCGTCTCTACAAAACCTCATCCTCATGTCTCTATAACACATCATCCTCTCGTCTCTATAAAACCTCAACCTCATGTCTCTATAACACCTCATCCTTTTGTCTTTATAAAACCTCATCCTTATGTCTCTATAACACATCATCCTCTCATCTCTATTAAACCTCATCCTCATGTCTCTATAACACCTCATCCTCTCATCTCTATAAAACCTCATCCTCATGTCTCTATAACAGCTCATCTTCTCGTCTCTATAAAACCTCATCCTCATATCTCTATAACACCTCATCCTTTTGTCTTTATAAAACCTCATCCTCATGTCTCTATAACACATCATCCTCTCGTCTCTATAAAACCTCATCCTCACGTCTCTATAACACCTCATCCTTTTGTCTTTATAAAACCTCATCCTCATGTCTCTATAACACATCATCCTCTCGTCTCTATAAAACCTCATCCTCTCTATAACACATCAACCTCTTAGTTTATTTGTCTTTCGTGTTGTCTTTCCGCTCATCTGTGTCTCTCCCTTCATCCCGGCTCCATTTCCCTCCCCCCCCTCCCTCTGTGGCTTTCTTTGACCACTAATGGAATGCATGGCATTTCCTCTTTTCCACTCCTCTCTCCACCTCTCTCTCATTCCTCCCTCTCTCCATCCCTCCCTCTGACCTCCCTCGTTTGAGACCACTGCCTCACTAATGAAACGTAAACTTTGACATTTGTTAAATTAGCACTCCCATCAACAATCCTGTACAATGACCCAGCTTATACAGTTATTACAGCATGCCGACTCGTTAAGTCTGTTGATTAACCAAACAACCAATATACGCATCCCATTTGACCTTTCAACTACTCCTTCACATCCTTTATCTCCTACCCTTTCTATTCTCCTCTCGGTCATTCTCTCTCACCTCTTCTCCCTCCTCTTCTCTCTTCCTTCATCATCCCCTCATATCTCTCTGGCTTCACTTCCCGTTAAGCTGTGGAACACAAGTTAATCTTGCTTAATTTTGTCAGTTGCTTCACTAATGCTATATGAATTGCTATATCTGGCCTGCCTTGAATCACACAAAGCGGACATTCAAAACAAAAGCTAAAACCTTTCCCGTGTTTCTCTGTTAAGCACTGCCTTTGTCCAATCATCATTCCAGCAAATAATCAGTGATGACGATAATATAAAAACAGGAAAAACCCATATCATTATTTCACGCATCTGAGCTATCGATAGCAGTCTATATAATACATACTCTGCCCACGTGAGATTTATTATTCTAGCCTTTCTCCTTATCTTGTCTGCTTCCCCATCCTCTATCTATTCTCTCTTCATAGAATCACTGCGAGTAGTTCCACATCATATACATATTGTGTTCGAGCTCATATCCATTGCTCATTGACCTCAGATCACCATGTGATGTGGAAGAACCGAACCAGTCGGATATACTGCACCTAGTATTTTAATATAGTTGCATTCTATCCGGATACACATCTTTAGGTCTGAAGACTGACACAGGTTGCTAATAAATATTCATGGCTTCGGGTGCCCTCATAATGGGATTATTAACAACAACAAACAATGTCAGCCATATTCGGACATGTAGACAGATATCAGATTATTCTGCTTTCTCTCTGTTATCGCTGCAACAAGCTAGCTTGGTCAATCATAACATCATCAATAATTTGCTAGTAAACAGTGAAGGTGCAAAAACATGAAATTGTACCCATACTTTGCCTTGCTGTGTTTTCCGGTGGGTGTTAAACATTTAAAGATATTATGACCTAAATCGTATTACAGAAACATGGCTAAGCTCTGTACACTGGCTTTCTGAATGAAAAGTCAATTTCTACTGCTGGGTTTAACATTGCTTGCAGACTGTTTGGTAACGATGTATAATAGGAAGCAATGCAGGCAAATATATAGTCTTCTATTATTATTTTATCTGTCTCTCTATGCCCCTGATCACCATTCACTCACCCTCTTCATTGAATCGGAAAATTCCATCACCATAGCAACAACTAACTTACCCCTCCTTTCTCTGGGCATGTTCCAATGACCCTTAATTGATACTGTTTTGATGCAGGGCTACAAACCATATATTATAAAGGGGAAAATACATTAAAATGAACTGAGATAGACAGATTGAACAGAAGAGTAGACTGAGTATGAGGGATTAGACAGGTATTCAAGAGAGACAGACAGGCAATGGACATTCAATCAGAGAGATCAACAGATAGATAGGCAGACAGACAGATTAACAGACAGACATGTAGCCAGAAAGACAGCCAAAAGATAGTACAGTAAACAAAAAACAATACAGCAATACATTTTGTAGACATGTGGACAAGTACTGAAATGTACTAACTTAACTGCACTGGACTATAATACATTACTATACTGCACTATGCTCTACTACTTTACTATACCACACTGTATATTTTCTGTAATGTATATGCTCTACTTTACTATCCTGTAACATTAATTTTTTGTACTGTTCTATACTCTTCTTATCTGTATTTTACTCTGGTCTACTATAATATAATGTACTGTTCTACAGTGTTCTTATCTGTACTGTATTATGCTCTACATTACTATACTGTACTCTTCTATGCTGTACTGTAATGTACAGGACTGTGCTATACTTAATAATAAGGTGTAAGCAGTTGTAAGGCAAGGGTGGATTGACAAAATTCAAAATAATTTCTATATATGTCTTATTTTATTCATATAGCATCTGTAAGTGTTGACATTAGTTAATAGTCTCTTTAGTTTGACATAGGCTAACCCTTGAAGACATTCTCAGATAGATAGTTTAAGAGCCCTATTCTTTCTGTTTATCCAGAAATCAAAACTTTTACTTCTACTGCATTGTGTCTCTACTTTCATATCTGAAAAAGATAGACTCTTAGCTTTCATTTTACTTCCAATTTGATTTTTCCCTTTATGTTGGTCCGTACAAGCATTTTAGATAGATATGGCTAGACACAGACAGACAAACAAGCAACCAAAGGAAGAAACAGACAGTAAGAGAAGTCAGGCAAACTGGGACATGTGTTTTTGGGGTAAAAACACAGTCAGACAGGGCAGGATGTGAAACAGGTAGCAGGCAGTAGATGAAGAGAGCCAGCGATATCGCCATGGTAACACTGAAATTAATGTGAGAGTAGAGGTAAGGGAGAAAAAGAGGCATGTATGCGGTCCCCATGGTAACTGAAAAAGGAGGGAACATGCAAGAAAGACAAGAAAACAAAGACAGCAAGTTACGAAATGTCTCATTATCCCCTATTGCACCTCCCTCTTCGTCTCCCTCTACATCTCCATCTCTACCATCTAGCACCCTCTGCTTGGTCCACAACGTGGAGGTTCTACAAGGGAAATGGACAGTCTGTGACGCACCTTCAGAATTTGGATGGTATTATGTTCAAACTTCACTCCCCCGAATTTGCTGGATTGGTTGAACAGAAGTGGGATCTTCTGGAAAGGTCTTCCCCATATATGTCAAGGCCATTATGTGGGGGATCTAGTGGCAAGTGTTTCACTTAACCCCAAAACAAACCTTCTTACCCAACCCACTCTTGCTTTGTTTGGAAAGCCCCATCATCTCTCACTGTCAATGTGATGGATGAAGTAGGCCCGTGTGTGTTTGTGCCTATTTGTGTGTGTGTAGGTACATGGTTTTACTTAACAAAAGGCCCCCCAAAGACTCAAAAAACTCACACTGTTCCACACAAGGACAGAAAAACAATTGTTCAGGTGTATGTATACGTGCGTGTTTGAGGCTTCAGAAAATTCCAGTGGTGCATGATACTAAAGGACTACATAGTGTTGTTCTGGATATTATATATGTACGTACATATTATATACTATATGGTATGTTGTATATGGATTTCATATGTTCTATATGTTCCAATTAGGCATGATCTACTCTATATGTTATGTGAATATTATATATGTTTATATTCTACTGTATGTCTATTGTTCAATGTGGATATTTTATATGTTTGTGTATGTCTATTGTTCAATGTGGATATTATATATGTTTATGTTCTACTGTATGTCTATTGTACAATGTGGATATTATATATGTTTATGTTCTACTGTATGTCTAAATGTTCAATGTGGATATTATACATGTTTATGTTCTACTGTATGTCTAAATGTTCAATGTGAATATTATATATGTTTATGTTCTACTGTATGTCTATTGTTCAATGTGGTTATTATATATGTTTATGTTCTACTGTATGTCTATTGTTCAATGTGGATATTATATATGTTTATGTTCTACTGTATGTCTATTGTTCAATGTGGATATTATATATGTTTATGTTCTACTGTATGTCTAAATGTTCAATGTGGATATTATATATGTTTATGTTCTACTGTATGTCTATTGCATGTCTTACATCCATAATCAAGACAACATTGTGAAGGTAGAGGGGCGTGATTTTTCTGACAGCAGACTAAACACAGAGAGATGGACCCCAGATGACACACTATTGATGTATTGGCCCTGGTCTAAAGGAGTACATCATAAAGACAATAGGGTGCCATTTGGGACATGGTGGGAAAGATGAAATGAGTAAAGAGTGTTGACCTGTCTAAATGTGCTGAGCTCAGGGAGGTTAGGCGGCAGACAGACAGAGGTAGCATCCCAAATGCAACACTTCAGTATGCCTGTGTAGTGAGTGCTCCCATTTTCATCAGAGTGCACTATGTAGGGAATAAGGTGGCATTTGCGATGAAGCCAGATAATCATCAAGGAGTCGACAAAGAATTGCCTGCAGATCTACAAGACGAGTGCCGACAGCCAGGACTCAATAACATCATTGTCACTGACAGCACAGCACACGGCATCTGAAGAACAATAGGAGCTACAGATACTGAATAAGCGCTGCCAATTTTCAAATAGTATAGATGACAGCTATAAGTACCTGGACACTACAGATATTAAATCTTAAATAAATATCTGAAATAAAAAACTGTGTATATACTGTGTGCACAATTATTAGACACATCAGTATTTTGACCTTATCTTCATTATTATACATATGTTTCAAATCCAAGCTGTTTAAAATGGAATGCTGATTGGATTTAAGCATATCAGGTGATGGGTATTTGTGTAATGAGGGAAGATGTGGCCTATATCAAGATTTTTTTGCAAATAGTCAACATGGTCCCAAGAAATGTGTTGTGAAAAAAATACGCAAATTAACTGCCAAAGATTTGAGGATACTCACAAACCTGAAGCTGGATCAGTAACAGGCACACAGCTCCACTTCGACACAGACACCAGCAAGGTGGAGGTGGGGTACTGGTATGGGCTGGTATTATTAAAGATGAGCTAGTTGGGTTGAAGATGGACTCAAACTCAACTCCCAAACATACTGCCAGTTTTTAGAAGATACTGGGCCCTATCTTGCACCCAGCACAATGCAGCGCAAAGCCCAAACGCAATTTTCTTTGCTAGTTTCAGACCGACGCAGTTGTCAATATCCCATCCGGAGCCCGCATCTTTAAATAGCAAGGGCACCTGCACCCATATTTGCGCCCATGTGCATAGTGGTCTAACAGGGAGATGTGTTCCGGATAATTCTGGGTGTATTGCCATCTTGAGGCATCGGAAAGTGATCGCGCCATTGACCAACAAATACCTGGTCTAAAGTCAATGGTGCAGCATGTCATTGTTATTTTAACAACAAATTAGTCAAATGCACCTAGGCATATGCACAGCGCGTGCACACTATGCTTGTTGCACACACACAGGGAAGTGCAGCAGCACACAAACATGCAAAAGATTACAAATAAAAATATTACAAATCCGCCATCTTAACAGCAATGCGCAAAAGGTACAAACGCGCCTGGCTCTTAAAGGGAATGGGAGATGAATCTCTGATTGGTTTATTGCATGTTACGCCCAAAACACACCTATGAATTAATGAAGACACTTAAGTCACAGATCCACTTGTCCATGCTATACTTCTGTCATGTTGCACCTCGCTCTATCTATTCCTATAGGTTCACGGTACAGATCCACTTGTCGACCACGACTGGAGTGTGGTGCCGCGACGCTACCCTTAATTTGTACGTTGATGGGTGTTCCTCAAGAACAGCTGTGGTCTACAGCCACAATCCGTTTCTACATTTTTGCCACATCTACAAGAAAGGACCCACTGAGAGCCTTCTCCCCATCTCCTCTGTGCTCATCTTCTATTGGATAGTTGCGTCGCATTCAACAGATTCATTTGTATAAAGCTGGGAATCTCCAGCTTTTTTGTCACGCAATGTTTTCTCAAATGCAGCGCCGCCATCCAGGGATGCTTTGCAGGCGCGTTGACGTCACCCATAGGAAAAGAGTGAGGTGCAATGCAACAGAAGTGTAGCACGGACAAGTGGATCTGTACCGACATCAAGCGACTTTAATGCACCCGCAAAGCATCCCGGGAAGGCGGCGCTGCATTTGAGAAAATGTTGCGCATCAAAACACTGGCCGATGCCCAGCTTTATGCAAGTGAATCCACGACAAATTGAGGGAGGCGTCCCAACACCACGTGCCAGGCGACAGAAATGGAGCACGGACAAGTGGATCCGTACCTTCAACATGCCCACAAAGCATCCCGGGAAGGCGCCGCTGCATTTGAGAAAATGTTGCGTGAGAAACCCTGCATTCACACCTGTTTTTGGGGAAAGCTAAATTGTACGCCTCATGTCGATAACCAGCCTAGAACTTGTCGATAGGTGATAAAATGGGAGGTGTGAACGCAGGAATAGAAGCTGGCCAATACCCAGCTTTATGTAAATGAATCTGTTGAACGTGACTATCCAATAGAAGTAGAGCACAGAGGAGACGGGGAAAGGCTTGCCGTGGGTCCTTTCTTGTAGATGTAGCAAAAATTGAGAAACTGATTGTGGCTGTAGCCCACAGCTGTACTTGAGGAACGCCCATCAACGTACAACTTGAGGGTGGCATCCCGACACCACGCTCCAGCTGTGTCAGACAAGTGGATCTGTACCTTCAGTACAACCCTTTTAGACCATTTTTGACTCACAATGATTTAACTCAACCTCACTGACCACGAATGACTAACTCATTCCCACTGACCTTGAATGACTATCTCAACACACTCACAATTAATTACTAACTCAACCTCACTGACC
This sequence comes from Umbra pygmaea, assembly GCA_016801145.1. Lineage (NCBI taxonomy): Eukaryota > Metazoa > Chordata > Actinopteri > Esociformes > Umbridae > Umbra > Umbra pygmaea. The sequence continues at coordinate 10,812 of JACXGM010038266.1, forward strand.
ATAAATGACTAACTTAACCCCACTGACCATGAATGACTAACTCAACCCCACTGACCATGAATGACTAA
>JACXGM010038267.1:0-10879 GCA_016801145.1 Umbra pygmaea
GTCACCTTCAACTGTGTCAAGCAAAGCGTCCCCTTTGGCAACAACAAAAACCAAAAGGTCAAACACCAAATCTGTGTCACGTTCAACTGTATTAAGCAAATCATCACCTCTAGCAATCATAACGACCAAAAATTCAACCACCAAATTTGTGTCACCTTCAACTATGTCAAGCAAAGCATCACCTCTAACAACAACAAAGATCAAAAATTCAACCACCAAATCTGTGTCACCTTCAACTGTGTCAAGCAAAGCATCCCCTCTGGCAACAACAAAGACCACAACGTCAATCCCCAAATTTGTGTCACCTACAACTGTCTCAAGCAAAGTATCACCTCTGGCAACAACAAAAACCACATCATTAACCACTAAGTTTGTGTCACCTTCAACAGTATCAAGCACAGAATCATCACTAGCCACAAAAAACACCAAAACTTCAACCATTAAATTTGTGTCAACTGCCAGAAAAACAGCATCAGGTATAGCAACAGCTATCCAAGTAACAGCCATAGATAATCCAACTTCCACCACAGCAGTTCTCAAAACAACCACAGCTTCTACTATAACTACTACAAAGTTTCCTACAACAACGATAAGTAATACAGCAATTACCACTGCAGCTCCATCAACCAAAGCTGTTCCAACATCAATGAGAGCTTCACCTCTAGCAACAACAAAGACCACATCATTAACCACCAAATTTGTGTCACCTTCAACTGTGTCAAGCAAAGCATCACCTCTAGCAACAACAAAGACCACATCATTAACCACTAAATTTGTGTCACCTTCAACTGTGTCAAGCAAAGCATCACCCCTGGCAACAACAAAGACCACAACTTCAACCACCAAATTTGTGTCACCTTCAACTGTGTCAAGCAAAGCATCACATCTAGCAACAACAAAGTCCACAATGTCAACCACCAAATATGTGTCACCTTCAACTGTGTCAAGCAAAATATCACCTCTATCAACAACAAAGACCAAAACTTCAACCATTACATTTGTGTCACCTTCAACTCTGTCAAGCAAAGCATCACCTCTGGCAACAACAAAGACCACAACTACAACTACTACTGATGTTAACAGAACTACTGCTTCTCCAACAAAAACAGCTTTTCAAACAACATCCACAGCTAATCTGACAGAATCTACAGCTGCTCAAACAACAACCACAGCTTCTCAAACAACCACCCCAGCTTCACCCACACCCACACCCACTACACCTGCTCCCACCACAGCTACAGCTACTCAAACAACAACTACAGCTTCTCACACAACCACCACAATTGCTATAACATCAAATACAGCTGCTCACACAATGACTACAGCTTCTAACGCAACAACCTTATCTTTTCGCACAACAACAGATGCTACCACAACAAACGCAGCTGATCCAACCACCACAGTTGATCCAATAACACCTGCAGAGGCTCCTAAAACAACTGTAGCTGTTATTACAACAACAATAGCTGCTCCAACAAGAATCACAGCTGTTCCGACCACTACAGTTGCTCCAACAACAACTATAGAGGCTCATACAACAAACTCAGTTGCTCCAACAGCAACTAAAGCTTCTCCTACAACAATGAAAGAGGTTCCTACAGGTATTAGCATATCAACAGCAACTGCATCTCCAAAAAATACCACAGCTGCTCCACCAACAACTATAGCTTCTCCCACAACAAATGCATCTGTTCCCACAACTATAGCTGCAACTAAAACAAAAATAGCTCCTTCAACAACAAGTACAGCTGCTCACACAACAACCACCATTGCTATAACAACCAAAACAGCTGCTCCCACAACAAATACAGCTTCTCCCTTACATCCAACATCTGTTCCAACAACTATAGCTGCTAACACAACAATAGCTTCTCCCTCAACAACCACAGCTGATTACACAACTACTATAGAGGCTCATTCAACAACCACAGTTTATCCAACAGGCACAACAGCTTCTCAAACAACAAACACAGCTATTCCCAGAACAACTAAAGCTTCTCCTACAACACCTAAAGAGGTTCCTACAGGTATTAACATATCACCAACAACTACATCTCCAAAACAAAGTACAGCTGCTACCACAACACATACAGTTTCCCCCATAAAAACTACAACTGCTCCCTCTACAGCTGCATCCACAACAAAAAGAGCTGATCCAACAACACGTACAGCTGCTGGAACAACCACAATAGCTGTTCCCACACCAACTACAAAGGCTCCTACAACTACTCCAGCTGTTACCAGAACTACTGCTTTTCCAACAAAAACAGCTTTTCAAACAAAAACCACAGCTACTCTGACAGAAACTACAGCTGCTCAAACAACAACCACAGCTTTTCAAACAACCACCCCAGCTTCTCCCAAACCCACTACATCTGCTCCCACCACAACTACAGCTAGACAAACAACAACTACATCTTCTCACACTACCACCACCATTGCTATAACATCAAATACAACTGCTCCCACAATCACTACAGCTTCTCACACAACAACCTTATCTGTTCGCACAACAACAGCTGCTACCACTACAAACACAGCTGCTCCAACCACCACAGTTGATCCCATAACACCTACAGAGGCTCCCACAACTACTACAGCGGTTATCACAACAACAAAAGCTGCTCCAACAAGAAACACAGCTGCTCCAACCATCAAAGTTTCTCCCACAACAACTACAGAGGCTCATACAACAAACTCAGTTGCTCCCTCAAAAACTAAAGCTTCTCCTACAACAACTAAAGAGGTTTCTACAGGTATTAGCATATCAACAACTGCATCTCCAAAAAATAGCACAGCTGCTCCACCAACAACTACAGCTTCTCCCACAACAAATACATATGTTCCCACAACTAAAGCTGCAACTAAAACAACAATAGCTGATTCAACAAAAAATACATTTGCACAAACTACCACAATAGCTACTCACACATCAATTACAGAGGCTCCAACCACTACTACAGCTGTTGACACAACTGCTGCTTCTACAACAACTACATCTGCTCCCACAACAACTACAGTTTCTTCTACAAAAATCAAAGAGGTTCCTACAGGTATTAGAATATCAACAATAACTGCCTCTCCAAAACAAACCACAGTTGCTCTACCAACAACTATAGCTTTTCCCATAACCACTACATCTGTTCCCACATCAACTACAGCTGCTCCCACAACAACTTCAGCTGCTCCCGAAACAACAACAGTTTCTTCCACAACAAATACATCTGTTCTGACAACTAATGCTGCAACTACAACAAAATTAGCTGCTCCAAAAACAAGTCCAGCTGCTCGAACAACCACAAAAGCTGCTCCCACACCAACTATAGAGGCTTCTACGGCTAAAACAGCTGTTAACACACCTAACGCTGCTACAACAACAGTAGCTTTTCAAACAACAACTACATCTAATCCAACAGCAAAAACAGCTGCTCCAACAACAACCACAGCTTCTCTCACAGCCTCCCCTATTGCTATAGCAACCAACACATCTTTTCCCACCACAACTACAGCTTCTCTGACAACAATTACATCTGTTCCCACAACTACAGCTGCTACCACAACAACAGTAGCTGCTTCAACAATAAACACAGCTGCTCCAACCACCACAGTTCCTCCCACAAAAATGACAGAGGCTCCTACAACAACTGCAGCTGTTATGACAAACAACAAAGCTGCTCCAACAACATACACTGATGGTCCAAACACCACAGTTGCTCGAACAACAACTACAGAATCTCCTACAACAACTATAGCTGTTATCACAACAACTAGCTCTCCAAAAACAACTACATATGCTCCCAAAACCACGACAACGTTTTCCACAACAAATACAGCTGTTCTCCCAACTACAGCTGCTTCCATAAAATCTGAAGCTGCTCCAACAACAAACGCAGCTGCTCTCACAAAATCTACAGAGGCTTCTACAACTACTATGGCTCTTAACACAAGTACTGCTTCTCCAACAAAAACAGCTTCTCAAACAACAACCACAACATCTCAAACAACCACCACAGCTCCTCCCAGAACCACTACATCTGTTCCCACAACTACACCTGCTACCACAACAACAGCTGTTCCATCAACAGCCATAGCTAATTACACAACTACTATAGAGGCTAAATCAAAAACCACAGCTATTCCCACAAGAACTAAAGCTTATCCTACAACAACTAAAGAGGTTCATTCGGGTATTAGCATATCAACAACAACTACATCTTCAAAATTTACCACATCTGCTAAAACAACAACTATAGCTTCTCACACAACCAACACAGCTGCTCCTACAACAACTAAAGAGGTTTCTACAGGTATTAGAATATCAACAACAACTGCCTCTCTAAAACAAACCACAGCTGCTCCACTAACAACTACAGCTTTTCCCATAACCAATACATCTGTTCCCACAACAACAAAATCTGCTCCAACAACAAGTACTGCTGCTCGAACATCCACAATAGGTGCTCCCATATCAACTACAGAGGCTCCAACAACTGCAGCTGTTCAAAAAACAACCGGAGCTAAACCAACAGCAAATACAGCTGCTCAAACAAAAACCACAGCTTCTCACACAGACACCACGATTGCTATATCAACCAACAAAGTTTCTCCCATAACAACTACAGCTTCTCACACAACAACTACATCTGTTCCCACAACTGCCGCTGTTATCACCAAAATAATAGCTGCTTCAACAACACATGTAGCTGCTCGAACCACCACAGTTGCTCCCACAACAACTACAGAGGCTCCTACAACAATTTCAGCTGTTATCACAACATCAATAGCTGCTCCAACGACAAACACAGCTGTCCCTGCAACAACTACAACTGCTCAAACAACAAACTCAGTTGCTCCCACAACAACTACAGCTTCTCCCATACATGTTCCATCAACACACACAGCTGAATACACAACTAATATAGAGGCTCTTTCAACAATTACAGCTAATCCAACAATCAACACAGCTTCTCAAACAACAACCACAGCTATTCTCACAACAACTACAGCTTTCCCTACAATAACTAAAAAGGTTCATACGGGTATTCACATAACAGCAACAACTGCCTCTTCAAAACAAAACACAGCAGCTCCAACAAAATCTACAGCTTCTCCCACAACCACAATAGCGGATCCAACACCAACTACAGAGGCTCCTACAACAACTATAGATGTTAACACAACTACTGCTTCTACAACAAAAACAGCTGCTCAAACAACAACCCCAGCTAATCCAACACCAACTACAGCTGCTCCCTCAAAAACTAAAGCTTTTCAAACTAAAGCTTCTCATAAAACCACCACCATTGCTATAATAAACAACACAGCTGATCCCACAACAAATGCATCTGTTCCCACAACAACAGCTGCAACTACAACAAAATTAGCTGTTCCAACAACAGGTACAGCTGCTCGACCAACCACAATAACTACTCCCACACCAACAACAGCTTCTCCTTCAACAAATAAAGATGATTCTACAGGTATTAGCATATTAACAACTGTATCTCCAAAACAAACCACAGCTTCTTTAAATAAAACCTCTCCCATAACCACTGTGTCTGTTTCCACAACAACTACAACTTCTCCCACAAAAACTACAATTGTTCCAAAAACTACAAGTACATCCACAACAACAATAGCTGCTCCCACACCAACTATAGAGGCTCCTACAACTAATACAGCTGTTAACACAACTACTGCTTTGCCAACGAAGTCAGCTTCTCAAACAACAACCACAGCTTCTCAAACAACCACCCCAGCTTCTCCCACAACTACTACATCTGTTCACACAACAACTAGAGCTGCTCAAACAACAACTACATCTTCTCACGTAACCAACACCATTGCTACAACAACAAACACAGCTGCTCACACAATGACTACATCTTCTCACAGAACAACTACATCTGTTCGCACGTTTTCAGCTGCTAGCACAACAACAGTATCTGCTCCAACCACCAGGGTTGCTCCCACATCAACTACAGAGACTACTAAAATAGCTTCAGCTGTTATCAAAGAAACAATAGCTGCTCCAAAAACAAATGCAGCTGCTCCCACGCCTACCACAGCTGTCCTTGCAACAATTATAGCTGCTACCACAACAATAGCTGTTCCATCAACAACCACAACTAATCCAACAATCACAACAGCTTCTCAAATATCAACATCAGCTTTTCCCACAACAACTACAGCTTTTCTTAAAACAACTAAAGAGATTCCTAAAAGTATTAGCATATCAACAACAACTGCCTCTCCAAAACAAAACATAGCAGCTCCAACAACAACTACAGGTAATGCAACAACCACTGCATCTATTTCCATAACAATTATAGCTGCTCCCACAACAACTACAATTGTTCCTAAAACTACAGCTACAACCACAACAACTAGAGCTGCTCCCACACCAACTACAACTACTACAGATGTTAATACAACTTCTACTTCTCCAACAAAATCAGATGCTCAAACAACAACCCCAGCTACTCAAACAACCAGCACAGCTTCTCCTACAACAACTGACGATGTGCCTACAGGTATTAGAATATCAACAACAACTGCCTCTCTAAAACAAACCACAGCTCCTCTATCAACAACTATACCTTTTGCCATAACTAGTACATCAGTTCACACTACAGCTGCTCCCACAACAAGTACAGTTTCTTCCACAATAAATGCATTTGTTCCCACAACTACGGCTGCAACTACAACAACAATAGCTTTTCCAACACCGAGTACAGCTGCTCAAACATCCTTGTTAGCTGATTCCACACCTACTACAGAGGCTCCTACAACTACTACAGCTGTTAATAAAACTACTGCTTCTCCAACAACAACAGCTGCTCAAACAAAAACCACTCCAAATCTATCAGCAAATACAGCTGCTCAAACAACAAATAAAGAGGTTCCTACAGGTATTAGTGTATCAACAACAACTGCCTCTGCAAAACAAACCAAAGATGCTCCACAAACAACCACAGCTTCTCCCGTGACCACTATGTCTGTTCCCACAACAACTACAGCTGCTGCCACAACAACTACAGTTTCTCTGACAACAAATGTATCTGTTCCCACAACAACAGTTGCAACTACAACAACAATAGCTGCTCCAACAACAGTTACAGCTGCTGCCACAACAACTACAGTTTCTCCCACAACATATGCATATGTTACTACACCAACAGCTGCTACCACAGCAACAGTAGCTGCTCCAACACCAAGAACAGCTGCTCGACCAACCACAAGAGCTGTTCCCAAAGCAACTACAGAGGCTCCTACAACTACTGCAGCTGCTAAAACAACTGATGTTTCTCCACCAAACAAAGCTGCTGAAACAACAACCACAGCTTTTCCAACAGCAACTGTAGCTGCTCAAACAACAACCACAGCTTCTCGCACAACAACTACATCTGTTTCCAAAACGACAGTTGCTACCGCAGCAACAGTATCTGCTTCAAAAATATACACAGCTGCTCCAACTACCACAGCTGCTCCCACAACAACTACAGTTTCTCCCACAACAAATGCATCTGTTCCCATAACTACAGCTGCAATTACAAAAAGAGCTGCTCCATCACCAAATGCAGAGGCTAGTACAACTACTACAGCTATTAACAAAACTACTGCTTCTTCAACAACAGCTGCTCAAATATCAACCACAGCTTCACAAACCACCAGCACAGCTTTTCCCACAACCACTACATCTGTCCTCACAACGTCTACAGCTGCTCGAACAACAACCAGAGCTTCTCAAACAAACACCACAGCTTCTCTCGAAACCACTACATCTGTTCCCACAACAACTACAGCTTCTCAAGGAACCAACACCATTGCTATAACAAACCTCTCAGCTGCTCCCACAAAGAATACAGTATCTCCCACAACAATCACAACTTTTCGCACAACTACGGCTGCTACCAAAACAACAGTAGCTGCTCAAAAAACAAGCACGGCTGGTCCAAACACCACATTTGCTCCCTCAACAACTATAATGGCTCTTATAACAACTGTAGCTGAAATCACAAAAACAAAAATTGCCTTTACAAAAAAAACTACAGCTTCTCCCACAACAACTATAGTTTCTGCCACAATAAATACACATTTTCCTACAACTACAGCATCAACCCCAACAACAATAGCCGCTCCAACACCAACTACTGAGGCTACTAAAACTACAACAGCTGATAACACACCTAATGCTTCTCCAACAACAACAGCTACTCAAATAACCACCACAGCTTCTCACAAAAGCACTACATTTGTTCCCACAACAACTACAGCTTCTCGCACAACATCTACATCTGTACCAACTTCCACAGTTCCTACTACTACAATGACAGAGGCTCCTACAACATCTGCATCTATTATCACAAAAATTATAGCTATTTCAACAACACATGTAGCTGCTAAAACGACAACCACAGTTGCTACTACAACAACTACAGAGGCTCCTACCACAATTTCAACTGTTAGCACAACATCAATAGCTGCTCTAATAACAAAAACAGCTGCTCCAACGACAAACACAGCTGTCCCTGCAACAACTAAAACTGCTCAAACAACAAACTCAGTTAATCCCACAACAACTACAGCATCTCCCATACATGTTCCATCAACAACCACAGCTGAATACACAACTAATATAGAGGCTTTTTCGACAACCACAGCTAATCCAACAATCACCACAGCTTCTCAAACAACAACCACAGCTTCTCATACAACCATGACAGCTTCTGAAACAACAACCACATCTATTCCCACAACAAAGAAAGCTTCTCATACAACAACTAAAGAGGTTCCTACAGGTATTAGCATATTAACAACAATTGCTTCTCAAAAAGAAAACACAGCTGCTCCAAATAAAACCTCTCCCATAACCACTGTGTCTGTTTCCACAACAACCACAACTTCTTCCACAAAAACTACAACTGTTCCAAAAACTACAGCTACAACCACTTCAACAATAGCTGCCCCCACACCAACTATAGAGGCTCCAACAACTACTACAGCTTATAACAGAAATACTGCTTCGCCAACAAATACAGCTGCTCAACTATCAACCACAGTTTCACAAACAACCAAAACATATTTTCCCACAACCACTACATCTGATCCCATGACAACTGCAGCTGCTCAAACAACAACTACAGCTTCTCACACAACCACCACCATTGCTATACCAACCAGAACAGCTGTTCCCACAACAACTAAAGATTATAGAACAACAACTAAAGCGGATCCTACAGCTATTAGTATATCAACAACAACTGTCTCTCCAAAAGAAACCACAGCTGCTCGACCAACAACCATAGCTTCTCCCATAACCAAGGCATCTGTTCATAAAACATCTACAGCTGCTCCCACAACAAATGCATCTGTTCCCACAACAACAGCTGTAAGTACAACAACAATAGCTGCTCCAACAACAAGTACAGCTGCTCAAACAACCACAAAAGCTGATCCCACACATACTACAGAGGCTCCTACAATGACTAAAAATGTTAACACAACTGCTGCTTCTCCAACAACAGCTGTTGAAACAACAACCACAGCCTATCCAACAGCAAGTACAGCTACTCAAAGAGCCAGCACAGCTTCTCCTACAACAACTAATGATGTTCCTACAGGTATTAGAATATCAACAACAACTGCCTCTCTAAAACCATCCACACCTCCTCCAACAACCACTATCGATTTTACCATAACAACTACATCTGTTCACACAAAAACTGTAGCTGCTCCCACAAGAAGTACAGTTTCTTTCACAAGAAACGCATATGTTCCCACAACTACGGCTGCAACTACAACAAAAATAGCTTCTCCAACACCAAGTACAGCTGCTCAAACATCCTTTATAGCTGATCCCACACCAACTAAAGAGGCTCCTACAACCACTACAGCTGTTCAAACAAAAACCACACCTAATCTATCAGCAACTAGAGCTGCTCAAACAACAAATAAAGAGTTTCCTACAGGTATTAGTGTATCATCAAAAACTGCCTCTGTAAAACAAACGACAGATGCTCCACCAACAACCACAGCTTCTCCCATGAACGAAATACCTGTTCCCACAACAACTACAGCTGCTGCCACAACAACTACAGTTTCTCTGACAACAAATGCATCTGTTCCCACAACAACAGCTGGAATTACAACAACAATAGCTGCTCCAACACCAAGTACAGCTGCTCGACCAACCACAAGAGCTGTTCCCAAAGCAACTACAGAGGCTCCTACAACTACTGCAGCTGTTAACACAATCGCTGTTTCTCCAACAAAAAAAGCTACTGAAACAACAACCAGAGCTTCTCGCACAACAACTACATCTGTTCCCAAAACTACAGTTGCTACCACAGAAACAGTAGCTGCTCCAACAATATACAAAGCTGCTCCAACCACCACAGCTGTTCCCACAACAACTACAGTTTCTCATACAACAAATGCATCTGTTCTCAAAACTACAGCTGCAACTACAAAAAGAGCTGCTCCATCACCATCTACAGAGGCTGTTAACAAAACTACTGTTTCTCCAACAACAACAGCAGCTCAAACATCCACCACAGCTTCTCAAAAAACAAACACGACTGGTCCAAACACCACATTTACTCCCACAACATCTACAAAGGCTTTTACAACAACTGTAGCTATTATTACAACAACAGAAACTGCCTCTACAAGAAAAATGTCAGCTTCTCCCAAAACAACTACAGTTTCTGCAACAGTAAATACACATTTTCCTACAACTACAGCTTCAACCCTAACAACAATAGCTGCTCCAACACCAACTACTGAGGCTACTACAACTACAACAGTTGTTAACACACCTACTGCTTCTCCGACAACAACAGCTGCTCAAAAAACCACCACAACTTCTCACAAAAGG
>JACXGM010038268.1:0-10879 GCA_016801145.1 Umbra pygmaea
AGTTAGATACACAGATAAATTGCCCTGACAGGTAAAACATAGGGAAGTGCAGCTTCTGATCTTCCCTAGTCCTACAAACCAACACAACACTCTTCCTTGCATTGTACTGGACATCAAACTCACCCCCATACTGGAACCCAACAGTACTGGGGGACATAACAACTAAATCATCTGCATAGATCAGGTGATTTAACAGAGTTTTCCCTATTACACATCCCATCTTACATATCCCCAACTGCTTTGAAAGGTTATCCATAGATAAGTTAAACAGTGCCGGAGACAAAAGCCTTGCCGGAGACAAAAGCCATATAGAAACAGCTTTTATAGAACATAGTTGTAAATAAACTTAGTCCTAAAAACGAGAGAGGTCTGTTGAATAGTAATTTCGTTGGTTTATGTATTTTACCTGTTTAAGTTTATTTTGACTTATTTACTGTTTTTTATTTAGAATGACTTTTATTTTGAAACGGACTTTGGAGTTTCTAAACGCGCAACAGTAGTAAATCACGTAGTGAAACGTTTAACAAATTAGCATCCCCTGAACAGGTACAAAGTTACCATGTTGTATTACTTTAATAGTAAGATCTGGTTTGTGTTTTAAATTAGTTTTGCTCTATAACTCTTTCTGTTTGTTTCACTTGAGCGCTACCGGGTAGTGTTAATGACCTTGCTAGATTAACGTTAGCTCTACCGCGTCTGCCCTACAACAAACATTAACTAGCCAGCTAGTTAAATACACTGTCGTGCAATGTTGAAGAGTATTGATTTAATAGACCTTTTAAGCTGGATCGCGACCTAACACCCGCTATTTGATTAATAAGAACTACCTGCTTTTTACCTGGGTTAACTATTTCTCAATTCAGAACGCAACGCATGCTATTATTATGTAGGAACTTACTCTGCTGTTGAGTCTCCTTCACTTATCGCTCCAACCTGTTTCTTTTTCAATCCCTCATTACGGTCATGCTCCGGTGCCATGCCATTTATGTTTTACAGAGTCTGCACATAAAACTTTTTTGTTGAATTAAAAGTGAAGTTGTGCCATAATATCGAAGATTTCGGTCAGACAGTTAAAAAAAATGTTCTTTAAGTGACGTAGCTCCACCACACAGCGAGCAACAAAATAGACCCAACGAATCGATAATGAAATGCATTTGCCAACAATTTTAATAATCGATTTTTATCGATGACATCGATTCGTTGTTGCAGCCCTACTAAAAACTCTGCAATCTAGTGGATATCTCAGTTTTACAAGCTACGAGTAATAATCGGACGTGCATGTCAACTAAAAACAGCTATTAGCTTGAAGGGTTGTGTATCATTTGGATTTTGATGATTCCGATGCCGAACCGTTACTTTTAAAATGATTCCCATTCCTAAATGATTGCTAAACCAATTCTTAAAAACCTGAAAAATGACAACAAAGGCTCTTTTTTATAAAGTTTTTTTGTTTAAAAATATTTACATTTAACAATATATTAACGTTTTAAAGTACTTAAATATATAATAAGTCAACCTAAGTCACCTAACACACAACTAATAATTTAACAATAAATAACAGTTACACTATTACAGTTTTTCCCAATTGTTAACACACAAAATGCCAAATTTGGCTCATCGTGTCAAAACTCAACACACAAGAATTCTTGACACAACACTTGGAGATTAACATCAAACTGCCATGTCAAAAAGACATTCTGCAATCAAAATGTAATACTCTGACTTCAAAAGGCCCTCTTCGACTCGATAGGAAACACACATGCACATGCATGCACAATAAACAGTCAAAGTAGACACAACACACTGGTCAACTGTATTCAAGACACTGCTATCGTTTGTAGTTTGTAAACCGTCTTTATTTCCAAAACCAAGCCGCGATTGTCTCACGACAGGTGCTCATACCTGATTTCTATGTATAGTGCTATATGTGATTGATTGGTGTTCAATTACCAGTTAAGTGTTTTACTGTGTGTGCGGGGGTGTTGCTAGTGTCGTGTGTGTTTTGATTATTGAATGGACGTGCTGATTGCACAGTGTTTCATCATTGGCCAACATGTGTAACATGCAACACTGTGTAGTGTTTTGTACCATGTGTTGCAAAATTGTTTGCGGTGCCATGCCGACAATGTGTTTATTCGTTTGGTGCCTGTGTGTATGACATGCATGCAAATTATACGGTTTCGACTCTTTGGTCTCTGCATTCACTTTTAGTGTTTTAGCAAATCGGGAAAAACTGTAACAAGTAACAACAAAATAAATGTTGAGTTGGTATGCTAACTAAACCAGCTTCAAACCTTTGCAGTTCTTTTGCAGAAAAATGACCATATTTGCCTTCTCTGGCAAAATACTGTACGACACCCCTGACATATTCTTTTGCGCTACCATATCTCAGAACCTCTCCCAAATTACGTTCTCAGGACATTATTTTGAAAACATGATTTACGTTGTATGCCAACACCTTTAGGGTGTTTTTACATTTCAACTGCCCATTTTGTTATTAGGCTATATTTGTCCTATTTCGTTGCACCTTGTAATGATACTTCCCAGAGTTAAAAGTGAACAATGTTTATTCAGGCAGTCAAAAGAAAGGGATCCGACCAGACTTGCAAACAGCAAAGTATAGGCTACGGTACAATAGGAAAACACCAAGGCAGAATCATCCAAAACAAGGCAGTGGTCAGACCGGAATAGCTAATAGCTAACATTAGGCTAAAGTACAATAGGGAAAACTCAGGTAGAATAATTCAGGAACAAGGCAGAGGTCAAACCAGAACAACAATACACGAATGAATGCTCAGTAAGAAGAAACAGTACTTACAATACCTCGCAAGGAGGCTATGGATGTGTGTGGCTTATATACAGCATGGAGTGAGCAGGTGTGGTAAATCAGGATAATTGAGTCCGGGTATGGGAACTGTAGTTCTGAGGAGGCATGACTAGGGAAGCTGTAGTACTGTGAAAGGGAACAGGAAATGTTACAGAGTCCGGGTATGGGGAATGTAGTTCTTTGGAGACCTGACTAGGGAAGCTGTAGTCCACAGGAAGTAGAACTGGGGAATGGGAATTGTAGTTCTGAGCGGGATGGAATAGGGAAGTGGCAGTGTCCAGGGAAGGGGAACTGGGAAACGTTACACACCTGCACATTTCATTTTGTCCGTTATATATTAATATTTGTGTACTTGCAGAAAATATTTGTGTACTTGCAAAAAAGATTTGTCTACCTGCAGAAAAGATTTGTGTACTTGCAAAAAAAGATTTGTCTACTTGCAGAAAAGATTTGTGTACTTGCAAAAAAAGATTTGTATACTTGCAGAAAAGATTTGTGTACTTGCAGAAAATATTTGTGCACTTGGAGAAAATATTTGTGTACTTGGAAAAAATATTTGTGTACTTGCTGTTTTAATTAATAATCATCATGAATAACTTTAACATAGTACACGCGACACTCCCTTAATAATCCTCAGGCAGAATGGGAATTTAAAACGTATTTTAATCGATTTTAAAATCATAATGTTAATGCCTCGTTATCAAACTCCTCTTTATACCAGCGACTCAATCCGAACCATGTCGTTCTTACTGAGTTTGCATAGCTAAGTTTGCATTGTTCTGATTTAGCACCATAAAATTCTGTCACTCTATTTAATGTGAATGAACTTATGTATTTTTTATTAAAACCAGAAAGTGTAATATAACTCCTTCATGACCATCTAGCTATAATCATCTTTTTTCCAGGATGAGCTACAGAACCAAATTAGGGATGCTCAAAACTTGTTCTCTCTGCTGGGGACTCTGCCCAAACGCGTCCCTGGTGGACACCCCCTCTCAATCACAACCTGGTCCTGTGTTTGGTGTTGGCCGTGGTACGAGCGTGCTTTCGTACACCAGCCGCCACCAAGTCCCAGGTGTTGGTCGTGGTGCGAACCTGCTTCTGGAAGCCAGCCCCCACCTATTCCCAGGTGTTGGCCGTGGCCGCCCCTCAGTACTGGAGGAGATGGAGAGGTTATAACAGATTTAAGAGTTCTGGTTATCTTCATGTTTGTCCCGACTGTGCTACCAAATTTTTTAATTGGTTTTATCTTTACTCAGATCCTTTCCATACTACAGAAAGCGAAGGAAGGTGGTACCTGGAAGGAAGCCACCACCATTGAGTATGATTCAACCAGTCAAGAACATCAGGTTGCAGTTCTTACTATTTGCGGAGCCCACGGACAAGTCTCCAAAAACAGAATAGGAGACTCTACTCCTAGAAGCCGGCCTTGGGAGGAGGATCATTTATATGCCAGAAGGAGCTAAATATGAGGACGTAAACAGCAATATTTTCATGTTGAATCTCATTGTAATAACGATTGTCAAACAACAGAAAGGTAGATTAGGCCTACCTGAAATAACCTGTTCAGATTGTTGGCCTTCTGGAAGACAGCTACCTGAAACTAAAGCTGTTGTCGGGGGTATGGCTGTTCTATAAAGCGGCAGGTAGAGTATAATGATTTTTAAGCAAGTAAAGTAATTGAAAGCAAGACCAATAACTATGCAGACATGGCTATTATAGCTAATCCTGTTACAATTAATCATGACTTCTCTTTGATAGAATATGCATCTTTTTCTTTCCAAGTGAAGGTGGTAGTGGACAGAGAAGGCTGTCTGTGGTACCTTCGGAAACAGAATGGTATAATGCCACCTTGCTGAACGCTGCAACCACAAATGGAACGAACATTCTTTACATAGTAACTTTATAGGAGACACCAGAGATTTCCAGAATGCCTAAGTCATTGTGCAAGACCTGTGGCAAGACCATGCCTCTTCCGTTCCTGCCTATGCACATTGAACAATGCTTGGAAGAGGTCATTGAGGAAGACCACATTCAGGAGGAACCTTTTTAATGGCTACATTTTTAATTGGTCTGATCTTGTATTTACTAATTATTTTCCATATTTACATTTTTCTTTCAGGACAGATGGCTATTATGTGGAAAATAATTCTTAAAAGCCTCGATAGAGCTTCATGCCAGCTCTTGTGTTGACATGTAAATATAACCTTACATTAACTGACATTTTTCAGTCATTTGATCTTTCTTGATTGTGACTATAAATTGTTTTTTGCAAGTCTGATAACTGATGCGGATGAGAAAGAAGGTCCTTCTGCATCTCCGGAAGGAGGTATAATAAGCAGAGGAGTTGTGGCAGGAGGTTCCAGTACTGTCCAGAGAGGAGGAGGTGCTGCAGCAGGAGGTTCCAGAGAAGAGGTTTCATCTGGGCCTAGCAGATCCATTACTGAATCAGCAGTGAACCACTCAAGTTCAGCGTGGACCTCAGACAGAGTGTAGAGGACAGAGAGAGGGCCATCATTTGCTTTTACAAGGCCAACACCACAAACTGGGCTAGACCTCTTTAGTGCTGGCTGGAAGGTAAGAGGTCATTTTGAATCAGACCTATTAATAAATGGTCATCCTCTCATTGTCATGTATACAAAAGCCTTTGGACTTTCTTAGCTCATCTACATTTCAGAGAACATACCATTTATTACAATATCAATATGTCATTTTGAATCCAGCTGCTGCACTTTCTTATTTAACAACTCACTGAATTCAATGGGTCAATAGCCTGGGAGAACCCTGACGAATTTAGATTTGCTCTGCAAGTCAGTCTGGCCAGGAGCCCATTCAAGCCCATTTCCAATTTTTCCAAATCGAGGCACCAATTACAACCGTTGAGGCAGGCTTTTCATGATGACGAAAGCGCAGCTTTATACTGTCATTGGTTAAAGCAGACAATTACAACAATTACTGCTGCAATGGAATACCGCAGTATCACTCGTTCGAATCAGCTATCACATCTGTTTTAAGCAATTTGAACTTTTCATTTTTGTTTAAAACCGACAAAAGAATAATACTCAAAGCCTTGAGCATTCTAAAAAATATGTTGTCGCGGTCTTGCTGACATGGCAAAAGTCTGAAATATCCAATTGCGCCTACAGGCATTTGAGAGGTGTCCATTGGTGACGCCCCTTTGTAAATGGGCTGTGAATGAACCTTGTCCAGACCCACTCTCAGTCAGAACTGAGAAGGGTCTGGTGTTAACCAGGCTAATGGGTCAACCTTCCATGTAAACAATAGCTCTCCCTACACCATCAATTTTCATAGTGTTAACAGTCTACACTCACCAGCTACTTAATTTGTTACACCTTGCTAGTTCTGGGGTTGAGCCCCTTTTGCCTTCAGAACATACTTTATCCCCTGTGGCATAGATTCAGCAATCATCCTGGAAACATACCTCAGAGATATTGGTCCATATTGAAATTAAAGCATCACACAGTTGCTGCAGATCCATGATCCAAATCTCCTGTTCTACCACATCCATAGGTGCTCTATTGAGATCTTGTGACTGTTGAGTAGGGCGTTGGGTATTGTTGGATTTTCACAATGTTGTGTGTACAATTTTATGACAATCATAATTAACTTAGAGGGGATGCTGCCATTGTTAAAAGGCGTGAACCGTCGTGTCCTAAATCTAACTGTTCACACACTATAAAATGGCTACCATGTGAACTATGGTATGTGGTTCAATGATTAAATTAGAATTGTCATCTGTGTAAACTATAAGGCAGGGGTCCCCAAACCCTTCCATGGAGGGCCTAGTGTATGCTGGTTTTTGGTCTTTCCCTTCAATTAGAGCATAATTAGGACCTAGACTGCCAGGTGAGGGGAGATCCTAACCAATTAATGAGCTACTCCATCAGCCTTGTACAAGGTGAAAGTGAAAACCTCCATACACTAGGCCATCCATGGAAGGGTTTGGGGAACCCTGCTATAAGGGATGCATTGCCACTTTGAAAAGCACATATACACAATCAAAAAAGAAAAGGATACACGTGGGTCTCAATTGTAGAAGAGAGGATGGTATAAAATGTGTTGATAATGAGTTGGCTTTCTATTGTACATGTGTAGAAGTTGATGAGGACATGGAATATTTCCAGTTTGCAAAGAATGTATAACGAACGCTAATTAGCTGTACCAATATGTTGTCTGATGTTCGTACTGAGAAAATGTCAGAGATTTTCCAATCATACAAGTCCAGGATCCAGTTACAGAGCATTTAGGCTGAGGATGAGTTTGGTTATGAGGCCAGACACTAATAATATTAATAGAAGTGGGTATTACACAAGGAAAGAAAATAACTGAAAAAATGCTGTTATTATTATTGTTCCTTTTTGTAAGGTGATTCTTGGTGCTGTATCTAATATCTCCATTACTGTTTGACTCAGGCAATGGAGATGTGAACATTCTTTCCGAAGGGCAGCAGGACCACTTAGTGCCCTGTGCTTCTCAACTTCTTCTGGATAGTGACCTATTTCCCATTGCTGGGAGGATTCTGGGACATTCCTTCCTTCATGGAGGCCCTGTACTGGCTGGATTATGTCCAGCCGTGGTGTGCATGCTCTTGGGAGACCAGCCAGATGCTACTACAATCACCCTGGATGATGTTCCTGATATGATGTTCCTGATATGCGGAAGACTATTGCCTCTGTATGTATTACAATAATTACAAACATTGTTTAGTCAAAGTTAGCTGATTTGTGAAACAAGACTAAATGTACATCACAGAAACAATTTTTTATGTATTTCCACATACAGTTGTTCTCTAGTCTGTGAAGCCTTCAGAATTTTCTATATTTCTGCACAAATTTGTTCTAAAACATCAGGGCCTGTATTTATCAAACTTCTCCAGCCCTAAATCACATTAAATACGTTCTAAGGGAACTATTTTGTAAAACCGAAAAATTTCCAATATGAACGTATGAGAGGGTCAATTACGTTTGTAGGGAACTAAATTTAACACTCGAATAACGTTCAATATGAACATTAGAAGATCATGACGTAGCATGTAAATAGCATAGTTTTTGCTAGGGCGGAGGTCGGGGATGGTGGACGGGCGTATAAATCCACGACTTGCATGCCAGTGTTTGCGAGTTCAAATCCAGACTGGAACATTTTGTGTTTTGTTCTACAGACACGCGATTGTCGGTTTTTGTAATGTTAACCCTAACCTTAATTCTAACCTTAACCTCAGTAACGTCATATCTAACCTTAACCGTTAGTAACCTCATGCCTAACCTTAACCGTTAGTATCCTCCATCCTAACCTTAACTGTCAATGTTGCAATATAATTTTGAACGCTATGGAATGTATGAAATGTTCTCGCATTAATCCGCTAAACGAAATGTACCGGAGCAATGTAATTCAAGTACAAATATAGCCTAATAACAAAACGTGCAGTTCAAACGTAAAAACACCCTAAATAGGTTGGCATAGAATGTAATTTAGGTTTTCAAAATAGTTTCCTGAGAACGTAATTTGGGATAAATTCTGAGATTTACGGTTGAACTTCTCAGTGCCATTTTAGTCTGAGAATGCTGAGAAGTGCTGAGAATTTACTAAATTTACTCCTACTCTCAAACTTAAGTATAAAAGCAAGTTATCAAATTTCTCAAAGCTAAGAATCACTCTTACTCTCCCAGCTATTTAAGACCGCTCAAGAGTTCTCTCAAGTGGTTAGGAGCTGCCAGTAGGGGCTTGTGATTGCTGAGACAGAGACGTGCGCAAATCTTTTAGGAGAGGAATAATGTTTTTTTAATTTTTTGACGTTGCACACTTAATTATATACGGTATTGTAGCAGGCATCATCTTCGTCATCGACTGAGTGAGGAACGTCATTTCACCAATGACATTTATGCAGCAATTCATTTTCAGATGAATTGAAGGTGGTGATTATGCTTCGTATGCAGCAATGGTGATGATTTGGCCCATCACAACCATCAATAAGCCAAATTTATATGGAAACAATTATTGCACTTACATCTCAACTCATTGTCACGCGTTTCACTGACTTCCCAACAACACCCCGCATAATCCAACAGAAGCAAACACAATTCATGCAAATAGCCGGCTTCCCAAGAGTAGTATAGGCGCAATGGATGGCACTTATATAAAGATCATTGCTCCCAGCGTCAACGAGAATGTTTATATGAACACGAAGAGGTACCACAGAATCAACACACAAACATTTTTGTGGTACCCAAATGGCCTGGGTCTACCCATGATGTGCGGATATTGAATGATAGTGGCCTGAAGCAGCTGTTTGAAAGGCACTTTCTGCCGCCAGAGTGTCACCTAAAAGGAGATAAAGGATACCCTTTATGCTGGTGGCTGCTCACCCCTTCCATATGCCACTGACAGAAGTCCAAAAGAACTACATCAGGTAGCCTATTTTGTAATTTATACACAATTGTTTCCTAGTTTATTAATAGAACACTGTATCCTAATATAGGCGAGATATAATATATCCCTTCACAGGGCACGTCGTATCACACAAAGTGTGTTGGAGAGGGATTGGCCAGTGGAAGCGCAGATTCCACATTCTACACTCAGAAATTTGACTAATTCAGCAAGCAGTAGTGTTTCTTTTTCCCTCCAGTTCGGTTTTTTGGAATCCATGGTGGCTATGATTACATCATTAACTCTAGGCTATATATAGGCAGGTCAGTTTACAGCACACTGGTTTGAAATATGTCATACGTGGAAAACGTGTTGGAAACTTCTTTGTCAAAACTGACACTTAAGATTTAGTCCTACACTTCACTTAAAGTAGGACTGAGATGTTTGATAACTAACTTTTAAGCACAGCTATGAGCCAAGAATTTTCTTACTCTTAAAGTCAAGTCTTAGCAGTGTTCTTAAGAGTAATTCTGAGAAGCTTGATAAATACGGGCCCTGATTTTCACAATGTTTTTAAAGTAAATCAAGAGAACCCAATCAAACAAATGAGACAATATTATGCTTGGTCATTTATACATTGAGGAATACATTCAATCCAATTGATATTACATGTCTGTGAGTGGCAAAAGTTTGTGAGCCTTTGCTTTCAGTATCTGGTGTGACCCTGATTGTGCAGCAATAACTGCAACTTTCCATTAACAGTTGATCAGTCCTACACATCGGCTTGATGAATTTTAGCCCATTCTTCTGTAGAGAACAGCTTCAAGTCTTGGATGTTGGTGGGTTTTGCCACGCAGATATGTAATATCAAATAATTTTACTCAGTTAATAGATAAGCAAGTATATATTTGTTTAATTGGGTTTTCGTAATTTACTTTTAAAATTTTTGTGACCATCTGAGGTCATATTTGTGTAAAAATATCAAAAAGGCTCATGGTTCACAAAATTACAAGCACCACTATATATGTGAATGACACATTTAAACTGCACATTGAGAGGTAATTCAGTGACTTGGTTGTTCGAAGCTGGAGGGTCAAGCAGACCTAAGTGAGGAAGAACAAAGCGCTGTGAAGGAGTTGTCAGAGAGCTGGGAGATAGGGAGGCAGTTCCTTACAGATGAGACCAGCCAATGGCTGTTCCACCACCTCCTACAGCATGCAGTACTCTCTCTACACGTCCAGTCCAATTTAGACAAAGCAGAAAGTTCACACCGTACTAGACTTAAGGATGGTCACCAGACCACACTACCATCTCATGTTGATATTTGATTTGCCTTCGTTTTTCTAATTATATTAGTTCTGTTTGACTGTTTTGTAGGTCCTTGGTAGAACTGCCCAACAAGTAGTGCAGTTCAGAAAAGGTTTAAACTGTAACGTCCATGGTTATGGACTTCATTTTGTTTAGTGTCTTTTGTGGTTTTGTCTCCCTTGTTGCTTTCAGTGTTTACACGGTGGTTTAGTTGTTAGATTTATTCCTCTTGTGTCCTCATTGTTATTGCCCTGTGTGTGATGGAGTTCAGGGCCCGTATTTATCAAGCTTCTTAAAGTGCCATTTTAGTCTTAAGTGCTGAGAATTGACAAAATGTACTCCTACTCTCAAACTTAAGTA
>JACXGM010038269.1:0-10931 GCA_016801145.1 Umbra pygmaea
ACTGCCCTCAGATCAGGGTGTGTCTCTAACCTTTATATAGTTCACTGTGTAGACTGCATCATGACTGCCCTCAGATCAGGGTGTGTCTCTAACCTTTATATAGTTCACTGTGTAGACTGCATCATGACTGCCCTTAAGATCAGGGTGTGTGTCTAACCTTTCTATAGTTCACTGTGTAGACTGCATCATGACTGCCCTTAAGATCAGGGTGTGTCTCTAACCTTTATATAGTTCACTGTGTAGACTGCATCATCACTGCCCTCAGATCAGGGTGTGTCTCTAACCTTTCTATAGTTCACTGTGTAGACTGCATCATCACTGCCCTCAGATCAGGGTGTGTCTCTAACCTTTATATAGTTCACTGTGCCGACCGCATCATGACTGCCCTCAGATCAGGGTGTGTCTCTAACCTTTATATAGTTCACTGTGTAGACTGCATCATCACTGCCCTCAGATCAGGGTGTGTCTCTAACCTTTAGGTAGATTACTGTGTAGACTGCATCATGACTGCCCTCAGATCAGGGTTTGTAACTTAAACTTTACTGACTTTAAACTAAATGCAGCTCCCTCCTGTTACAGTTGTCGTCATATATAATCTGTTTACCTATATTGTCTGTTTTTTTACCTTCCATAATTTCCACTGTCATCCCTTTATACCTCACATTTCTCTCCACAATGTTAGAATGTCTCACAATGAGAATGTAACTTCTCAGTGACTTCATACAGTGATTTGCTTACAAAAGCTATACTATCTGTATTGCCTAATATCTTAATATTGTGAAAAGCTATTTTGACGGGCCAATGATTCCCTACCATAGAAATAGAATAGATAGATATCCATTATATTTCTATGTTCCCTACACTCTCCAGTGTTTTATCATTAGAACTGGAATTGTAATGAGGTCATTATGAGTTGTACTTTCACAGTGTTTGTCAATTGGTTTGTGCCGGTCTGTCTTTGATATTAATTACACATTTTGGCTGTGCTTGTGTGAAACAACACTGCATAGTGGTTTTTACTTGGCCACAAAAATGTTGTTTGGTTGTTGCTGCTGAAATTCTATAAATATCTCCTTTAACTCTTATACTGTTTACATAGACACATTTTCTCTGTTAGGAACAAACAAACTCATAATTGCCATGAAAACGAATGGATTTTACTGGATTCAGACTAGAATAATAAGTTATCTAACTTTTGTTAACTACTGTAATCTACAGGGGTGCCGTTGCAAGATATACATTTATCCTACACCTACCCCCAAACTGCCTTCAAACGTGCTCATACAGTGACTCAACCTCTATGGAAATGTTGGCTTTGTTTTGACCCTGCTTTCTGTTACCTTAGCAACAAGGAGTGTCCTACATGCAGGAAAAAGCTTGTGTCTAAGCGCTCCCTGCGGCCGGACCCAAACTTTGATGCCCTCATCAGCAAGATCTACCCCAGCAGAGACGAGTATGAGGCCCATCAGGAGAGAGTCCTTGCCCGCATCTCAAAGCACAACAACCAACAGGCCTTGTCACACAGCATCGAGGAGGGGCTGAAGATACAGGCCATGAACAGGTACCTGACCTTTGACCTCTAACACTAGTTCTGTTCCACAGCTTCATGTAGGGCCTCATGATACAGGTACAGGCCCTGACCTTTGACCTCTAACACTAATTCTATTGCTATCACTGTCCCGTCAACTTGATTGTTTACGTGCAGAACATGTTGTTTGGAAAGCAGAAAGAACTATGAATAAGCCATACACTTGAAAGACTAAAGCTCTGAAATATTTTTTTATACCATATTTATAAATTGTCTGAATCTATAATACCAATATCAGTAACTAATTTAAAGCTATACAGCTGCTTGTCTGACATTTAGTATTATGATTAGTGCAGTCGCCTACATTTAATTTATCCTGTCAGTGAAAGGATGCAGCTGATGCCATCTCTTGGTCTTTTGAAGATGGTGGTTTATTTATACATGGAGTGATTTAGGGCGAACAAAAATATACATCATTATCCAGTTTCATTTGAGTCTTCCATCATCCACCTTTTACCCTAAAGAGTTTGGTGTGTCAACTGACGACTTAACAGCATCTTCCATCATCCACCTTTTACCCTAAAGAGTTTGGTTTGTCAACTGACGACTTGCTACCCTGGAAATCCAGAGTTCTCGCGAGAGCACAATTTGAATTTGCTCAGCAAGTTACTCTGGCACCGAGTAATTCTGCTCATTAACTATGCCCTTGTATCCGAGCTGCACCAATCACATCAGTGTATCTGATTTAGGCGTGCCAGAGGCGTGTTAAACAGATGACGACACGACAGCGCTGCGACCTCGAAGTCATTAATAAACATTGTAAAATCGCTATGGATTAACACCAGTTGTTTAACACGACTTTGGCCACTACAATGAACGAGTTAGACTTGGCTTTCTGTCTAAAAGAGGAACAAAAGACGGGGCTCGAATCGTTTCTTTTTATAAAAGGACGTTTTTGCTGTTTTGCGACCTGATACGGCAATAGTTTTATCTACAAGTTAGCTCCGCCATAGGGTTAGTGAAAACCCACTGGTGATTGGTCATAGTGTTATCCAATTGCGTACAGTGAGATTTTCAAATGCACGCTTGGTGCCGCCCCTCGAGGTGAGTCATTTACATTACTCGAACCCAGACCCTTAATCGTTCAGGATTTGGGTCTGGATTTTTTCATGCTAACTACTTGCAGAATCTCCCAAAAAATGTCTCTATGGAAAATCTTCTGACAAATCTAATTCCAATAGCTCACAGAGTTTGACCTAACTAGGCTATAGCTAATGATTTTATTTATATTTGTAATAAATGTTTTACCTTATTGGATGTTTGTGAGTTACCATAATTTGGACAATTTTTAATGAGTCAATATATCTGACCCCCCCCCCCTAAAAAAACTATTTATTTCTCATTATTTTAATTTAAATGACAGAATAAACGCGCACGTCAGCCATCAAGAATTTCATCCTGCACCTTGTAATTGATGGTTATCTGTGGCAGCTTATTAATGGTAATAATATTGATTTATTTATGAGAGACTGACCACTAGCTCCCAAGTCATACATTTTTCCCCTGTCAACCCTCCCGACTGGTCTTGTCAAACTTCCCCTGAACTTATCAGCAACTCTTCATCAGGTGGAGAAGTTCGAGGGCAATCACATGCTTACTCCAAACACACGTTACCAATAGGCCTGCGCGATTCGGGAAAAATATTAATCACGATTTCATTAGCTTAGAATTGATATCATGATTAGGGTTGGGTATCGGTTGGACTTTTCCGATTCCGATGCCGAACCAGTACTATTAAAACGATTCCAATTCCTAAACGATTCCTAAAACGATTCTTAAAAAACTGAAAAATTACATTAAAGGCGAAAAAAGTAAAACTAAAATGAGGAACCAAAATTTCCGTTCTAATCCGTTCCAATTCCTACCGGTTGCATAGGAACCGGTTTCATAGTGGAACCGGGTTTCGGTACCCAACCCTAATCACGATTCTCTGCCACAATTCTTTTCTTACGAAGTGTAATGTTTATTGCACACATGAACCATGACAATACAACAAATTGGCAGTACCAAACATACTGGCCATTTAAGTAGAGTAGGCTACCAAAGATAGTGACAACACATTGAACTAAATGTGGCCCTGATACCGGCTCTATCTGAACTCCTTAAACATGTCTTTACAAAAAATGTTTTATGTGCATAAAAGTCCTTTCAAAATAAAATCGCAAAAAAGGGTGAGTCGAGATCGAATTTTATAATGATTTATCGTGCAGGCCTAGTCCGATCGTTCGTTCGTGCGTGCGTGCGTGTGTAATTGAAAGAATTCTGAATTATTATATAAAATAATGTTTCTGTAACTGGTTTATATGAAATGTTAAATTGTGTGGTACCTAACCTCTCTGCCCTCACCACCGGGTTTTGCTGCAGGCTGCAGAGAGGGAAGAAGCACCAGTTGGAGAACGGGAGTGGGGCGGAGGACAACGGTGACTCCTCCCACTGCAGCAATGCCTCTGTCCACTCCAATCAGGTAAAACAAGATACAAACACACATACACATTACGCTATGTAAACTGCTTCATTACGGTTTATAGCTGCACCATTTTTGTAAACTTCCCAGAAAATTTCCAGGTTTATGTTCCTATAATAAAGATGGAGAAAGCTGGAAAATCTGGTATCCTCCAGCCATTTTTTTCGAACCTCTGAGAAATTTGATGTAGTTTCTAGATATTTCTGCCCCTCTATTTCCATATTTGTCAAATATGCAAACCACTATCCATAGAGCTGAGCTGTGTCCTGACGCCATCGTAGATTGTTGTCAGCAGAGGTAGACATTCATTCAAATGTGCATTTTTATTATGCAAGCTCACATAATAAATTACAGGAACTAAACATGGAGCGTGTGAACATGTAGATCTCCAGTGTGCCTTCCTGTCATATCACCACTTTAACCTGTTGTCTTCTGGGTTGTACTCAGCGCATCTTTTCTCCCAATAAATCAATCACTGAAATCAATCAATCAAACCAGGAGGCGGGGCCTAGCATCAAGCGCACCAAGACGTCCGACGACTCTGGTCTGGATATGGATAATGCAACGGAGAATGGAGGGGGAGGAGACTTGGCGATGGACGGGGCCAGCGAGATAGAACTGGTGTTCCGCCCACACCCTACGCTCATGGACAAGGAGGAAACCACACAGACTAGGTGAGAACCTGTGAAACCCGCTGTATACACCCCTGGCAGAATTTGTAAAATGTTGGCCATTTTCAGGAAAATAGGACAGATCATTCAGAAAGGGGAGCAATGTAGTTTTTAGGACACCAACTATGAATACTTTTGTGACTACGGTGTGTTTGCATGTATGTTCCAGAGTAGCTTCTAGGACAGGGGTCAGCTACTCCTCCTGGAGGGCCGAAACACTTCAGATTTTTATTATTATAATAAGTGTCCTTCATGATTGTGCTTTTTGACTTTAGTGACAAAAGTCTGAGTTTCCGGCTGTGTTGTAAATCTGGCTTGCGGGGAAACGTGAGGTGTTTATTTGAACACATCACAAAAAGCATGTCTACTGACAGCGATTTTGAAATTCTTGAGTGTGTCTTACAAGTGTGCTCAAAAGAAGAGCGGGAAAAACATTTGACAACTCGTTTGTCAAAACATTTAATCAGAATGCTGTTATTTAAAAAAAAATAGAGCATAAATGATCCATTTGAACCAATCTATCCATAATGAAGTAATGTATGTCCACGATGTTGGTCCAAAATACATTTTATTTTTGTTTTTAACATTTTAATCAGTTATGCCTAATTAGGTTAAGGGAAGCCATACTAAACATACGTTCATACCAATTAGGTTAAAGGAAGCCATACTAAACATATCGTTCATATCAATTAGGTTAAGGTAAGCCATACTAAACATATCATTCATACCGTTTAGGTTAAGGGAAGCGAATTCTATATATATTGCGTTGAGTTTCATTTTTGGAGCGCCTCAAATCTGCTTAGCGGAGGTCTGCGTAGTGGGGCGACATGCCTATTTTATGACAAAAAACAACACGCCAAATGTGTGTATGCTCCGACCGCATTGACCATGTTTCTGAAATTAAGCTAAGCAGGGTCCGGCTTGGTTAGTTTCTGAATGGGAGACCAATGCTGCTGGAAGTGGTGTTGGAGAGCCAGTACGGGGCACTCTTCCCTCATGTCTAAAAATAATTCCCAATGCCCAAGGCCAGTGATGGGGACATCTGACAAATGGGACGTTAAACAGTTTTCCTGACTATCTGGTCACTCAAGAACTCATGGCAAACATGAGTAGGGGTGTTAACCTCAGTTAGGCTGGCCACAATAAAAGGCCACTCTAAAATGTGCAGATTTATCACACAATACCACAGATGTCGCAAGTTTTGAGGAAGCAAACTCCTTGGCAGCCATTTAAAGCCATAACAGGTGGATTCAGCACCACGGTCAGCTCTGAAAATTTACTCAACTTGCAACATCTGTGGTATTGTGCTGTGTGATGAAAATGCACATTTTAGAGTGGCCTTTTATTGTGGCTAGCCTAAGGCACACCTGTGCAATAATAATGCTGTGTAATCAGCATCTTGATATGCCACACCTGTGAGGTGGACGGATTATCTCGGCAAAGGAGAAGTGCCTACTAACACAGATTTAGACAGATTTGTGAACAATATTTCAGAGAAATAGGTCTTTTGTGTACATAGAAAAGATTTAGATCTTTGAGTACTAATACCACACTGTAAAAGTACTAATACCACACTACAAAAGTACTAATACCACAATGTAAAAGTACTAATACCACACTATGTTACAAGTTATGCATTGAATATGTTACTTCGGTAAAAGTCTGTAAATATCATCAGGAAAATGTACTTAGTGTTAAATTAAAAGTACTGAATAGGGAAGATCCTCACATTTTAGACATTTTCCAAATAGTTCAGTGAACTAAGTGTTTAAGCGGCTAATCATTTCATCTGGAATGCTCATTTATAATAAAACTTGTTCAAACTAGACAAATGTGTTTTGTGTGCCGAAATCTTAAGGTTTAAAGTAACGAGTGGAGTAAAATGTGCAATATTTCTTTCTGAAATGTAGCCGAGTAGAAAGTGGCATGAAAAGAAAACACAAGTAAAGTACGAGTACGTCAACATTTGTACTTACGTACAGTACTGGAGTAAATGTGCTTAGTTACATTCCTCCACTGATCATTACTGAGACACAAAAACATGCAATACACTAAACTGTATATAAAACAAAGCCATAATAAAACATCAGCCCATAAGCACATAACAACACTGTTATTATAACAGCAATAATGATTTTCTTGATTTTCTGGCAGAGAAGTCCTTAATGAAGCCGGTAAAATCCAATTTGCGTAGAATGTCTTTATCAATGGACATCAGATACAGGTGATTGAGTTGGTTTTGGCCCATTGTGGATCTAAGTCTATTTTTATTAGTCCCAGTTTTGAAGAAGAGTGCTCCCAGCTGGCATTGGTTACAGGCAAAGTCATACATAGCCGGAGTGCTATTTCAACATTTGAAAACACTGTTTGTAGTTTCTTGCTCTTATGAATTGTAGTAGTGACCTTCCTGAGGTGTACTTGTTTTCTTTGATGAATTATATGAATTGTCCAATTTCATCCACAAAATCCTCCGCTAGATCTTCTGCGTATTTTTTCTGCCGATTAGCTGGTCTAGATCTTATTGGGGGATGGATGGGATCTCGTTTAAAAACCCAAATGTCTGCTGAATTCCTATGTAAGAGCGATACTTCCTATCCTGCTCGGCAATGAGACGATTTATGATGGCGATAAAAAAACGTTGGTTTGAATTTGTTGAGGCCTGACAGCTCATAGTCTGGTTCTCTGCTTTCAGCTTGTTTTTTCCTTTTCCTGTGTCTCTGCGTGTGCACTTTGTAGACTTTGTTTGCTGCATCACTCTAAAACTTGTCAATATCTTCTGTAGAAAGGCATGGTGGCCTAGTGGATAGCACTGTGGCCTCACAGCAAGAAGGTTCTGGGTTCGAATCCCGGTCGTCCCCGGCCTTTCTGTGTGGGGTTTGCATGTTCTCTCCATGTCTGCGTGGGTTTCCTCCGGGCATTCCGGTTTCCCCCACCATCAAAAACATGCAGGTTAGGTTCTCCAGTCAGTGCCCCTGACGAAAGCACTGGTTTAGATCTGGAGTTGGTCCCTGGGCGCTGTAAATGGCTGCCTACTGCTCCCTTGAGAATGAATTTCGTTACATGTATGTGTATGTGACAAATAAAGTACCTTTACCTTTACATAATCCTTCAATGTGCTGACCAAACTAACAGCATTATATAAATCCAGTTCAACTCCCTGTAAAGCAGTACAAGTCTTGTGGAAACGCTGCAGTATGTTGGTCCACATATTACACAGAAGGGCATTCTCTATTTTGGCCATCTTCACATACAGTGTCCTGGCTTCATCCCGTGTAGTAAGACATTGGTTTGTGTCATTACTGATGTTTTGCAGCGATTCCTGGATTCTGGCATAATTCTGTTGCAGTGCTTTTGTCGGTTGCGCGTGAGCTGACGATCTAGTGAGGAAAATTTAAAGTGTCTGCACTAAATTAAAATAATCCTCCGCCGCATGGCAGCAGTTAACACTATTAACACCCTTAATTTAGTGTGTGTGCAGCGCACGGTACCCACTCGATTAATGAGTTTACCTGTTTATTACGCGCTTGTATGCCACAGTAAACACCAGACATGTTGGCTCTGCATTGTCATAACATTGGCCTCTGCAATTAATGATATCAATGCCCATGTCCTGTAAAACAGCAAGCACAGACTGGCAAAGCGACTGTCTTAAATGACTCTGGATTGGCAGAAACTTGATGAACGATCTGCAATGCAGCCATCAGGTGCCATAAATCGCCTGATGAATGTGAGCTGGTTGGTGTGAATAACATCAGGAGTGGAATCAACACTGATCGAAAAGTACTTTGCACTTTAATTTGACTGATTTTCTCTGCGAGGACCTGTTCCCCATCAACTTAATAAATTCTAGGCATGTTGTTCATGAGAGGTATGATGGCGTTCACTTTCCAGCATTGCCATATTTTTCTATATGCACTTTCAAAAAGGGATCAAACTCGCTGATAACTTCCAGTACACCCGTAAAGTTCCCATTATCCGGTTCCCCAAAAACTTCACTATGTCCACTAAGCGGTAGTCCTTGCTCTGCTAAAAACTTCAACACCACAACCACACTCAGAGGCTGCAGGATTTGCGGCCTCTTTGTGTTCTCTCCTCCGCAGCAACAGGTGGAGGGGGGTGGTGAAACCCTCCATCTCTGCCAGGGTCACGGCAGACCCACGAGCAGGTGAACTGTGTCTGCAGCATGGCGCTTCGGGTGGCTAAAGTCACGGCAGACCCACGAGCAGGTGAACTGTGTCTGCAGCATGGCGCTTCGGGTGGCTAAAGTCACGGCAGACCCACGAGCAGGTGAACTGTGTCTGCAGCATGGCGCTTCGGGTGGCTAAAGTCACGGCAGACCCACTAGCAGGTGAACTGTGTCTGCAGCATGGCGCTTCGGGTGGCTAAAGTCTCTTACTCGATCCCTCTGTCTCCGACTCCCTCTTATCAGAGCGAGATGGTTGTGTGGCTACGGCCTTGTTGCGGAGGTCATCTTGACTGGTGTCTTTACATCTGTCACTAATAACGTTAAAGAAATACAACCAACCTCAAAGACCGACCTGTGTAATATGTATGTCATTGTGGAATAACTCCCCCAAATTCCCTGAAATATTACAGATGAAATGATGAGCTAGCTGCTGCTGCTCTGATGTTAGCCGATGCTAGCTGCTGCTGCTGATACTCTGATGTTAGCCGATGCTAGCTGCTGCTGCTGATACTCTGATGTTAGCCGATGCTAGCTGCTGCTGCTGCTGCTCTGATGTTAGCCGATGCTAGCTGCTGCTGCTGCTGCTCTGATGTTAGCCGATGCTAGCTGCTGCTGCTGCTCTGATGTTAGCCGATGCTAGCTGCTGCTGCTGCTCTGATGTTAGCCGATGCTAGCTGCTGCTGCTCTGATGTTAGCCGATGCTAGCTGCTGCTGCTCTGATGTTAGCCAATGCTAGCCGGCAGTCCTCCTGCTATGGATCTTGTCTTAACTGGATGAAGATTCAGCAGCCTTGATGTATCCAGTCAATTTAGGGATTTTTTTCAGGATATCTTGTTCACGCTGTTATTTTAACCTTTCTATTTTGCGTTTTTGTGCTCCACTTTCATGCTTTCTTTCGGACAATCTACCATTTAGCAATAGCAGTTATGTACATAAAAATGAGTGACATGATTTGACCAGCAGCAGTGGATTGGATAGATGTGGCTAAAGTCAAGTCCCAATCACCTGCTTGTTTTTTTGTTTCCTATGGGCCAATTAGGGTATTTGTTTGTTCGCGCTGAGTGTAAATTTAAAATAATTAAAACTTATCTGGCCAATTTGGGGCCCCGAGGCTGCAGCCTACGCAAGACTGTACATTAATCCGCATCTAAACATGCAACCTAATCATCCCCAGCTTTTAATTGGCTCATTCATCCCCTCCCACCTTCCCCCCGGCCATTGCTCTAAATGAGAAGCTATTCTCCGTCAACTTTCCTTGTGAAATAAAGGGAAAATAATGAAGTAAAACATTTTTAAATGGCTATCAAGGGTAAGCTGGTGTGATTGTAAATACTGTCTGTGCTTAAATAGTAAATTAGTTTAAAAGGTCTTAAGAGACCCCTGTACATTTCATCTAGGGCTGCACAGACCAGGCTGGATACTGAACCATGGGGAAAGAAAAAGAACTGTCAAAGGACCTGTGAGGAAAGGTAGTTGAACATCATATATCAGGAAAAGAATATTAAAAAGTCCAAAGATTTGAAAAAGCCACTCAGTTCAATGAAGTACGAAAGTAGGTGTGCTGTTGATACCAAGCCACGGTCAGCTAGACCATTGAGAAGATTTCAGGCACAACTGCCAGAATATTTTTTTGGGGTACGAAAAAAAAGCAATTTCAGCTAAAAATACAGGCTTCTCTGCAAAAAAGTAGTGTGGCAGTTTAAGATACTAAGTACTTTAACAAAAATGGGGCAGAGTTGAGTTGATAGAAAGCTCTTACTGCACAAATACCATGAAACACTCCTCTTTCTATATGCTACACAGCACCTAGACAAGAACACTTCTCTTTCTATATGCTACACGGCACCTAGACAAGAACACTCCTCTTTCTATATGCTACACGGCACCTAGACAAGAACACTCCTCTTTCTATATGCTACACGGCACCTAGACAAGAACACTCCTCTTTCTATATGCTACACGGCACCTAGACAAGAACACTCCTCTTTCTATATGCTACACGGCACCTAGACAAGAACACTC
>JACXGM010038270.1:0-10878 GCA_016801145.1 Umbra pygmaea
TTAAATACACAATGGAGTGAGCAGGTGTGGTGAATCATGATAATGAGTCCGGGTATGGGAACTGTAGTTCTGAGGAAGTATGACTAGGGAAGCTGTAGTCCACAGGAAGTAGAACTGGTGAATGGGAATTGTAGTTCTGAGCGGGATAGAATAGGGAAGTGGCAGTGTCCAGGGAAGGGGAACTGGGAATCGTTACACAATGAAGCCTTTTTATCGTTATCTTACATTAGTCATACTAATCCAGCTAAGGGCAACTTTATATATTATTGGGAATAAAAATTGCACTAAAATGTTACTACTTTTAAATACTTGGATGATACGATTTGGGGCATGAGGTTGATTCTCTATTTGTTGAACTATCCATACCGTGGATTTCCCTTTCACTGTTTCGAAATGCCAATGTTTTAGCAATTTAGCCAATTTTATCCTTTTTCACGCATGTGAAAATCTTCTGAAAGAGTCTGAAAATGATTTGAAGCCCAACAAAGGCCCTTTGTTAATTTAAACATGATGTGTGAAAAATTATAATATTGGAACCAGACATGGATGGGATTTCTGCCACAAATACTAAAACGTGTTAAGTGCCAGGGAATCTAAACAAAACCATAGACTGCATTACATGGTAAGCAAAGCAATATGTAATGTTTAGTTTTGCTGTGTGTGTATCTCTGTGTGTACATCTGTTTGTTTATATATGAATCCTTGTGTGTATGTGTGTGTGTGTGTGCGCGTGTGCACTCCTACCGGTCCCTTAAATTCAGCGTGGGCTGAGATAATGAGAATTTTATCTAGTGTTCCAGTGAAGCGCGTGGGGCTCTGATTGAATAGGAGCAGAGTGTAACTGATGAGACTAGCGATGGCTGAGCTGCTGGGTTCACATCCGCACAGGCTAGTGTGGCACTGTCCAGGTCTTCAGGGAAACATGAATGCAACAGCACGCCAGCTGTACTAGGGGCTAGGAAGCATGTCAAGTGGCAAAGCAGATGCTCCTGCATTGTGATATACTCCACAGCCCCCGGTCACTTTGTATAACTATGGGTTAAGGAATAAAATCCTTATGTAGTTCCCAGTAATCGCTCTTTAAGAGGCCCCACCCCTTACACACTCAGAACAAGAAACAGACAGGAGAAAAAGCTTTTATTTCTAATTTCCATTAATTTCTATAATGAATCGCTTGATGCTTAATTATCTCCTTAATCATTGGAAGGGGAAGCATACCTGATAAGACTTGTGTCAGAGGCAGTCGTTATGGGCTTGATACTGTAGATAGATGGCTGAAAGGAAATGATTAATCAAAGGTAATTAATTGTGATCTGTTCATCTTTGGAATTAAAACGCATAATGGTAGTGAGCCCTGTGTCTGTTTATTGATCATGATTAAGCGTTTTCTGTTTTGTTCACATTTTTAACTTCCTTAGTGCTGTCCTGGACAGATCACCTCACTGCAAAATATAGAGGTCAAAAACCCAAATGAGTTAACAAAGTATGAATGTCATAAGTCATAGTTTTGTCAGAGTTCAAATGTGCAAATGACTGTGTGTGAGACACTCAGTCAATTAGCAGTGTTTTTCTGCTCTGTGAGAGGATCAAACATTTGACGTGTCTTGTAGCATTCCTTCTAACAATATCCACCCACAAGGACCCATCTGTGGCATATTACTCCCTTTCATGGACGTTTGGAAAGGAGTCGGTACTAATGAAGCAAAAAGAACAGAAGAGAGAGAGAGCGAGAGAGAATGTGTCCTCAGTCTTTACTGAGTGTTATGAGCATCTGCTTTTCATTGCTTTTGTTATTGTTATTGTTGTTGTTGTTGTTGATTTTACAGTGGCAGCTTTAACCCAATGGGATGCCCTTGCAATCATCCCTTTGGCTGTAATCTATCATTAACGACTGACTTATTTCACATCTCAAATTAATCAGCGATAGAGAGTGAAAATCGTTCCCATGCATATTCCCCAGCAAACAAGTTTGTAAGAAATTATGATAATTTGGAAACAATGGCAGGATCCTGTTAGAGCAGTATTGACAGGTTAGTTAATGAAAAACAAATGGACCAACATGTTCTTGGCTTTGGGGACCAAACAGAACAGGATAAAACTGGAAACCAATGTAACATCATCTGGGGAAAAAAAACACCCAGAAAGAAATGGGATTGAGAATAGTCCCAAATCGGGGAATAATGTGCTGGCATGTCAAGCTAAAAGTCTTGGAGGAATAGCATGGATCTGGAAGGTGCCAGGGACCAACAAGTTGCTTCAAGATGCTGACTATTGATCGACACAAAAGTAATTAAATTGGCCATGGATGAGAGGAGATTTTCAATGAAGGAAGGATGGCCTATATTTTTTACTTGCCGTTCCTATTCCCGAATGTGGCAACTATTCAAAGCAGATATAGGCAGTGGACCAATCTGACATGTACTACACATGCATAATGCTTAAGCACCTAACATTAACATATTATCATTATCAGTACAACTTTCTGTAGTCCATTTTTTATATTATGTGATCATAAACTGTACCATATGCATATACAGCATCAATCTATGTGAAGTAGATTCTTGATACCAGGAATTAATTATCTACAGTATGATTTAAATAATATAGACAATTCTGCTTATTACACTTTCCAATGGTAATACATGACTCAGCTAATACATCCACGTCTGACTAAAAATATGTTCTTACTGGTAGTTATCTTTCTCTGATTCGTCATCCAAAGAGTCCCAGCAATGAAATGGAGTATTGTATTTGTTGGTGAAATCCATTTGTTATGTGAAAACGATCAAAAATCCAATCTAACACTGTACATGCACTACAAGCATGCGTACCTGCACACTCGTGACCAGAAAGAGAGAAAGAGAGACTTTTATTCGGTTTCTTTACAGTGTTACAGACTGTTTTTCGACTTTGTTCATTTCAAAGCTTTTATAAAATGCCTCCCAAAGGTATAAAAGGTTTTTCGAATAAGAGAAATATCAATGGTATTGATGCTTTTGAAGAGATTGACACAGAATTCATGATTGACTCTGCAAGCTACCACAGCTTCGACTCTACGAGGGGATGTTTTTGGAAGGGAAAGATACCCTTTTAGATCAGTGAGTAAAATAAGTTGTATCTTAGTCTGATCTAGTTGTTTACATTTGTAGTTATTATGCCACATGGACTTTGTATAATTCTAGATTTCTCCGTGATTGAAAATCCACATCCATTTGGCCTTTGTTTAGTCTGCTCATTGTTTTTTATTGTCATTGGCTTGGAAACATTTGAACAATGAACATTGGAATGTTGTGGTTTTTATTGTCAGTACACAAAGTAGAAAAAGTAGCATGTGATTATATGAAACTTGAGCTCTAATTTGACACTAGGCCGTTGTTGGCTGCTAACTTGGCCATTTGTATGAATAGGTGTGTTTTGTAAGAATATAAACTTTTTTGTAGCCATATCATGTTTTTATAGTTATTTATATGAAAGATATTAATTTGGACACTTGGGTACATTTGGGCACAACCGTGAAGGCCCTCTTACAAAATAGTCAACAGCTCCTTGGCTGTTGACTCTATCATTCAAAAAATGTTGACATATGTTGTCCTCCCTTGGAAGACATGATTAGATCAGTTTCCAGCACCCAATCTCTTACTTATTATTTTTAGTTGACAGAAGGCATATAACTAGAAGAATAACTAGTCTAGAAAAAAAAAAGAGAGACATTTCTTGCCTCAAAATCTATGTCCAGAAGTAACCAGTCTGAAAGACTAATCTAAAAATATTTTTTTTCAATAATGTTGTTGCAGATTTGGCCTTGTTAGTTCACTACAGGATGTCATTGAATCAATTTCTTTCATTAAAGTGCATGGCTAACAATGACAATGTAATAGCTGGCTAATATTCCTGGAGTAGCTATACTGGTTCTAAAATAATGGGAGCTGATGCTAAGCCTGAGGCAACTGGCAGTATTACTAACTCTGATTACACAGCTGACAACAACTCCGATAATGTTATGTTAAGGCTACTTTCACTGACCACCAAATTAGCTGAAACAGATGGCCAAATTTCGAAACATGGGATAAGAGTCATTAGTGTGTTATGACGACTGCAGTAAAAATAGAATACAGTATATTTCTCAGTAATCAGGAAAAAAGGAGTTATTAACTT
Organism: Umbra pygmaea; assembly: GCA_016801145.1. Classification (NCBI taxonomy): domain Eukaryota; kingdom Metazoa; phylum Chordata; class Actinopteri; order Esociformes; family Umbridae; genus Umbra; species Umbra pygmaea. Next base: position 4,156 of record JACXGM010038270.1, read on the forward strand.
GCATTATGGCAAGAACACAGTCCAGCTTCCAATATTTTAAAGTGGCCATTTATTGATTCTGGGGTGTTTCTTCATGCCCTTGTACCTGTCAGCAGTGCCATCAGACTGAGGGGAAAGGGGTATTAAATATATAAAGCTCCAATGTGAGGATGCACACTCAAATCCAGGAATATAGAGGGTAGGAGCACTCAGAGCCAGCCAATGTACGGTAGAGGGCCCAGAATTTCATTATAAGCCACTGCCCATCAGCTCAAATATTTAACTTGATATTCAGTTTGATTCAATAATTATTTTCTAGCCCGGTAAAGCTGTATCATGTGTCAGCTATAACTAAAAACATTTTCTAATATTTAACTAGTTAAGCTTAGCAATTTCTGAAGTGTGCAGCCACACATCCATGCTTTCTTTCATTCCAGTGATTTCCTATGTCCTCTGTAGCAATTTAATGCATATTTATTGTTAACTTATCGGTCCTATCTCTACTATTTTCTAGATCTGTGGTATCAGAATGATGACATTCAGTGAATGAGCGACTACAACGTAGGCTCTTGGTGCCATCTCTGTAACATGATGTAGACAAAACAAAATATTGAAACCTGGTCATTAATTCCAACACTCCAAATGTGCTGTAAATGTGATTACTTCACTTGTGTCCCTGTTTGAAATCATTGGTTCATAGGTACCTAAAAGCTAAAAAAAATATATATTTTAAAAACATTTATCAATTACAAGATTTAAGTATTTTGGACACAACCAATTTCTATTAAAGGTTTATTTCATGCTAAAGGGACAATTTGGTGGTATTTAGCTTTTTCCAGGCATTTCTAGTTCAGCCATGTGTTTCATATACATTTAGGCATAGGGAAAAAATATTAACAAATTTTCTCAGGGAAAACAATACTACGGTATGTCAGACTTGCGAAGGGAGATATAAAAATTAACTAAGTCCTGATTTGCAATCCTGCAAGCAGCATAGCACCCTATATTTAACTGCTGGTTTGCTTCTAAAGCTAAACAGGGTCAGGTCTGGTCGGTCCGTGGATGGGAGACCAATGCTGCTGGAAGTGGTGTTGGAGGGCCAGTAGGGGCACTCTTCCCTCTGGTATAAAGATCATTCCCAATGCCCCAGAGGCTATTATGGGGAATTAAACAGGTGTACTGACTCTCTGTGGTCTCTACAGATCCCATGGGACTATTCGTAAGAGTAGGGGTGTTAACCCCGGTGTCCTGGACAAATTTCCAATCTGGCCCTCATACCATCATGGCAACCTAATCATCTCCAGCTTTCAATTGGCTCATTCATCCACTCCCCCCTTTCTCCCCAAGCCATTGCTGTGAAAATGATCTCAGTCAACTTGTCTTGTAAAATAGGGGGAAAAAAACATTTGCCTTAAAATGTCCTTGGTATACCGATCTCACTACATGTGATTTTGGTGGTTTCACTTCGTTGTCTTAGATATTTGAGCCATCTAACATCTTTCAGTGAGGTTCCTATCAGGTCTGGCATACATTCATAAGGTGTCGTGATTATTGTTTGTCTTTAGATAACAATATTTCTGTTCAGAAAGTGTTTCCTAGTCTGGGCCCATTCACAGTGATATTTTATAAGTCGCTCCCATACGCCGTGGCGTTTACAAATGCCATTTTTCAGAGTGCTTCAAATAACGTCGACATTTGCTGATTATATTGTTCACACATGAATGTGTTCTAGTTAGCAATGTGCTGAATACTGGATTAAATACCTTCAATCTGTGGACAGAAGTTGAGTTTATGCTTGGAAAGGTGAAAAAACATTCTTATTGCACATCAGCTGTAAGATTGTAAATTGCGTTTAATTTGCACATTGTTCATTGCTAAAGAGACACAGTGTTGCATATCTGAGCTTGGATAATTGTTTTGGGAATAGCTATGTTTATGCTACTAAAAATCATTCTGGGTTTAAACATGTTACGATATTACATGTGACACGTTACAGATTACGTATGCTTTTTCAGAGTTTTTGCAATCGTAACTACAATTGGTGACACAACCACTTATTGGTGACATCGATACGTTGAGACATTTTACCGTACGTTCATAAAAAAATCATGAGGAAAGTTGTTTTTCTGTCAGAGTTAAGGTTTCAATGGAGTTAGAGGTTAAATGTGTGCATTACATATAAAACTATCTAAACAAATGTACAGTATATGTGTTGAGTGTTTGTCAAAAAGACCTTTGGCTCTGTCACTATTCCTGTTTTTCCTCCTAGTAGCTAGATATGTTTATGTTATTTATTTTTCTGTCTCAAAAGTTATCATGAAGGAAAAAAAGCCTAAAGTTATAATATTCTATAATACCTCTCCCCTGTGCATTGGTTCCTTGTTCTTTTGCAAGAGATTACAGAACTTGACAGGTTCTACTTGAAGTTTGAGTAAGAAAACAATAACTGATTTGATGAATTGATTTAACAAATGCCTAACAAAGTGCTGCACATATATTTAATATGAATGGCCTAGATACTTTCAAAGTGAATACTATGAATTTTTTTTTGCCAATTTATTGAAGTTCAACAAAAAAGGCATCTGTTTATTCATGTGCAATATAAAACTGTGTGTGTTTGTTTACTTGATGAATCCCTGGCTATTGGTGTGACATCCCAGGCTCCCCACTGAGATACATTTTATGGAAACGGCAAGCTTCCTTTCTCCTCCAATTCATTAGAGATGAACTTTTCTCATAGATGCCTGGAATGAGGATAACATCATACTACTTTAATTTAAATATATTAAGTGGGCACCTATCCATTTGGCAGCCAATATAAAAAAAGGTATCATTATCAACTAGACAAAATGTTGAAATAGATTTTCATTACATAATCTGCAATCTTCCCACATGGCTCTGTATTTAGATTGTGGCTAAATGAACAATTTTAGATGTCATAATTCTCAGTGCTGTATGGATGATTGACAACTGAAAATCATACTTCTATTAGAATTTAGCATATTTCGCTCCATGATGTTGGAGCTTGTTTTTAAACCATACTGGCGTGTTGGTGGCATTACTGTTTGTGTAATTATCTCACTGAAAATGTTATAAGGATGCTTGTCATTGGCAAGTTTTAGGCCCAATACAAAATATAAAAAGGGGGACAATTTCAAACAAAAGTTCAAACTAAGAGACATATCTGAGTCTCTGTCATGACCCCTCCAATTTCTGAAATCGTATTTTTGTCGCCGTTTTTTATTTCACTGGGATACAGAAAGCATTGTCTGGATGCATTAGGGCCACAGAGAAACCTTGAAACGTGAAGGCAGGTGAGAAAAGTTAGACTGTAATGTGTTTCTATACTAAACGGACCTAAGCTTCTCATCTGCCCAGACAATAACTCCCCTTGTTGGGATGGAGACATGAGCATCTCATTATTACATTCTTCCAGAATCAAAAATACTGTAAATGCTCTCTTGTGCAGCTTCTTCATTTATTTGTTTGTTAGGTGGTGTTTGAAAACTACTGTGTATTACAACTGCAGAGTGAAATGTTATAACAACACATCGCTTGCTTATAGCTGTGTTGTGTGTGGAAAGGTTGAAATTAACTTAACTAGTAGCTCATGCTAGTTAGCTAATAATTAAACATTTCTTTTTTTGTAACTGAAGCTTAGTAATTAGCTGAAACCAGCAGCCAAGAAATGCACTGTAGCACTGAAAATATGACATTTTGTCAGTTCCATTAACTAATTCCTTATCATTTTAAAAGTGTATTTGTCTACAGGCTACATAGAAGGGGTTACCAGGTTCAGGTAGACAGGAAGACAAGTCATAGACAACATTTCAGTTAATGGGGTAAATGATTTGTTAAATCTTGATGAAATTAAATGGTAAATCAGTTAAAGCTACAGCCTGGCATCTTGGAACATATGTAATGATTTTTTCCATTATTCAAACATTGATATTATTTTTACTTTCATAAGTATTTACAACCCGTGAACATTTCCACATATTGTAGTAATCATATGAAAAAAAAACATATATGTCCACATATATGAATAACGAGGCATAAACTGTATGCCTTGTATGTTTACGAAACGTAAAAACGTCAGTTTACCTTAACCTTACCCTAAACTTAACCTTGCCTTACCCTAACCTTAACCTCACTTACCTATATTATCTCTAAACTAAACATTCCCCAAGTACTTTAAATTGTAAACGATTGGTCTATTCTTGGAAGTGTTCAGGTAGAATAGAGATTCAATATGTAAAAAAACTCACAGTTTAATTGGCCAAGGCTGCCTACATAATGCGGTGAAATTTCCATTATTTACAGTTCCCCTTTTCTGTTTTAGGACACGTTTAACAATTTATTATTATTTTCATCCGTATTTTATTAGTGTGCCTCCATGCCAATCAAAGAAAAGGAGATCCTACACTTAAATACGAATGCATATGTGGATTTGTGGATAGCGAAATGGAAGAAAACAGCCTACATTTTAACAGCTGGAAATATTCACATTATTTCAAAACTATCAAAAAGCAGGGAGGAAAAATAAATGTGTCCTGTGAGCTGTGTGTCAAGTGAAAACACCTGTCGAGTGGGAAGAAAATGGAAAGCTTGTCCTTGTTCGTCTCACTCAAAAGTTGTAGCCCAAAACAGATTTTTCTATTATGGCGTCTGCAACGAGTGGGGCTATATAATTATCAAGTGATCTTTTTGCCAGCTATTCCAATAAACCCACATTGAAATCGTGCATCATTTCACAGAACATGTGAAGTTTTTGCATTAACAGGCGATGAGAATGCATGTTATGGTACATTTCACTTGTTTTTCAAGCTTAAGGTGTTTCAGGAAACATGCACTCAGAATATGTGTATTCATGCCATTAAACCCTTTTTCAGAATGCCGATAATATTGCCAACAGATGTTCTAAACTGTACCATGTAGACTCAATGTTTCTCGTTCAGTCCTGCTCAATGATTACTAAATTTACTAGGAGTCAAATCCCATTGCATATTTTATGTAACTCAAATTCCTTTATTTTATCTGTATTTATTTACTGAGTAAAATTTTGTTATATAATCTGACATTCAGATGAAATTGGATAAACATACAAAAAATCACACTCATGCCCAGAGACAGTAGTTACCACAAGTCTGTACTCGACATGATCTGGCAATCACTATCTAGGGGTGGCAATGTGGCCTAGTTGGTTAGGGCAACTGATTGGGGTCCATTAAGACCCTGGTTCGAACCACCCCCCTCTACCATTCTGATTTTGAGCAAGACAGTTAACTCTAATTGCTCCCAGGATGTTTTGTAAATAAAAAGTATTTCTTATTCAACTTACCATTAAACTTGATTCAAATCATCTATACTTCGGAAGGTTAATAAATGTATACTTTTGTCCAATGAGTATTGTATGATACTAAACCTAGACATACCAAAAAGCATGTTAAAGAAGTTGAATTACATAAAGTATTGCTGTGATAAAATGTTTGATATCACCCTGAAGGTATTTCTAAATATTAGCTGATTTTGAGTACCTGTATAATTTCATAATAATATATGTTTCTAACGCATTTGATATTTCTCATTCAACTCAGTAATTCAGCAATTTTTAATAATGTGAAATTTATATTATTACAGTTTTTCCCGATTGCTAAAACACTAAAAGTGAATGCTCATAACAAAGCATTGAAACCGTAACGTTTGCATGCATTTGGTACACTCAGGCACCAAATGAATAAACACAATGTCGGCATGGCACCGTAAACAATTCTGAAACACACGGTGCAAAACACTACACACATCGTGCATGTGTTACACGCTTTGGCCAATGATGAAGCACTCTGCAGTCAGCACGTCCATTCAATAGTTAAAACACACACGACATTAGCAATACTCCCGCCGACATAGTAAAACACTTAACCTGTAACTGAACACCAATCAGTCACTATATATAATTCAGGTATGAGGACCTGTCTTGAGACAATCGTGAATATGGAGGCTGAAGGACCAAGGGGAAGGATAAGATGAGGAAGAGACGGGAAGAGGGAGAGGAAAACGAGGAAGAGACAGGGAGGGAAGAGGGAGAGGAGATAGAGGAAGAGACTCTGGTAAAAACCAGACATCGGGACTGAAACATCATCGGCCAAAGGGCCATCGAGAATGTCGCCGGGCAGTGCGGGGGCAACATCACCATGTGTGCAGCCATTACTGGTCAGGGGGTCCTCCATCACCATGCCACCCTGGGTCCCTACAACACTGGACACATACTGACATTTCTGCATGCACTACATGCCACAGACACATAGGACCAACCAGGGCAGCCCATGTTCGTTGTCATCTGGGATAATGTTTCCACCGGGCTGCTCTGGTCCGGGACTAATTCGCCAACTACGACCATTTCATGGTGCTGTACCTGCCCCCTTATTCCCCGTTCCTCACCCTGATAGAGGAATTATTTTCGGCATGGCGGTGGAAGGTCTATGACCGCCTATCACATGCCAAGTGCCGGTCCTGCGAGCAATGGAGGAGGAATGCCGGAGACATTCTCCAAAAACTGCCTCGACTGGTTCACCAACTACTTTTCTGACAGGGTTCAACACGTTAAATCAGAGGGTCTGCTCTCTGGACCTATGGATGTCTCTATGGGGGTGCCACAGGGTTCGATTCTTGGGCCGACACTTTTTTCTGTGTATATCAATGATGTCGCTCATGCCTCTGGTGACTCGCAGATTCACCTCTATG
>JACXGM010038271.1:0-10878 GCA_016801145.1 Umbra pygmaea
GACAGCTCATACCTGATGTATGTAGGAGAATATATCTTTACTATGACAGCTCATACCTGATGTATGTAGGAGAATATATCTTTACTATGACAGCTCATACCTGATGTATGTAGGAGTTTAAAGGGTTGTAGTAGTCACACTCGTTGCCTTTGAACTGGAGCTGATCGTAGAGGACCGCATTGAGTGCGACCACAACCTGTCTTTGGAGCTCAAAGTCCTCCACAGGAGAGCAATCACCTACACAGGACACATAGAACCAAGGTGTTGTGTCATTTAGCAGGGTTGAGAACACAACAATGTGAAATACAATGGTCCAATGTACAGTTTGTAAAAACATGAAATCCTGGACATCCTGTCTACTGAGAAAATTCTGTGGCATGACCTGAAACAAGACATGTATCCAATATGTCCCATAAATATCAATGATCTTGAAAGGTTCTGTAAGAAGGAATGGTCCAAAACACCTAAACTTTGGCAGGTCTGATCAGTAGGTATAGAAAACATTTGCTTAAGGTTATTACTATGAAAGAAGGATCCATGTTTAAAAGTTTTTCCAGCCTGTGCTGTTTATGTTTAACCAATTTGTTCAATAAGGACACAAAAAGGTACACATTTATTTGGGGTTTTTGTTAAATCAGTGTTTATCTATTATTGTGACTTTGATGAGGAAAACACAATATTTTCAGGGCCCTTTATGCAGGTAATTCATAAGGGTTCACTAACATTTTCTCACTGCCCTAATACAAACTCTTTGATTAAATAATACTGAAAGTTCTATGGTTAACTACACTGTGTGTACATTTTTTAGGCAGGTCAATATTTTGACCATATCATCATTATTATGCATATGTTCCAACTCCATGTATAAACTGAAATGCTCATTGGATTTAAGCATATCAGGTGATGTGTATTTGTGTAATGAAGGAGGGACTGGCTTAAGGAGATCAACAACCTATATCAAGGTGTGCAAAATTTCTAGGCAGCTTCTGTTCCGCAGGCAAAATGGGCCAAAAAAGAGATTTAACTGACTAACTGAAAAGTCTAACATTGTAAGTATTTCAGAGGGGTGCAGCACTCTTGAAATTGCTAAGATATTGGGGGATGATAACAGAACCATCAAACATTTTGTTGCATATATTCAACAGGGTCGCAAGAAACGCGTTGAGAAAAAAAGATTCTAATTAACTGCCAAGGATTTGAGAAGACTCAAACGTGAAGCTACCAGGATCCCATCATCCTCCAGTGCTGTCATATTCTAGAACTACAACTGCTCAGAAGTACAAGGTGTTCAGTGCTCAGAGACATGGTCAATGTAAGAATGTCTGAAACTCGACCACTACTGAACAAGACAAATAAATTGAAATGCAAGACTAGGCCAAGAAATATCTGAAGACAGGTTTTTCAAAGGTTTTATGGAATGAGGAGATGAGACTGACACTTCAGTAACGGGCACAGAGCTCCACTTCGACTCAGATGCCAGCAAGGTGGAGGTGGTGTACTGGTATGGGCTGGTGTTATTAAACATGAGCTATTTGAAACTTTTTATGTTGAATATGGACTCAAACTCAACTCCCAAACCTACTGTGAGTTTTTAGAAAACACTTTCTTCAAGCAGCGGTACAGTAAAGTCTGCATCTTTCAAGAAGACCATGATTTTTATGCAGGACAATGCTCCATCGTATGCATCAAAGTACTCCACTGCATGGCTAGCCAGTAAAGGCCTTAAAGATGAAAGAATAATTACATTGTCCCCTTCCTCACATGACCTAAACCCTATTGATGACTTGTGGTCCCTTCTTAAATGGACAATTTACGGTGAAGGAAAACAGTACACATCTCTGAACATTGTCTGGGAGTCTGTGGTTGCTGCTACACAAAAAGTTGATGGTCAACAGACCAAGAAACTGACAGACTCCATGAATGGAAAGCTTATGACTGTTATTAAATCTAAGGGTGGCTATATTGAACAGTGATTTGTCTTGAAATGTCAGAAATGTTTATTTGTAAATTTTGAGTTGTTTGTTTATTATTCTCACTTTAACAGATGAAAATCAACAAGTCAGATGGGAAACTTTCCATTTTTCTTCGGTTGTATAATTATTCTGCACAATGATAGTTCTGCACACAACAATTGTGCACACAGATATTTTCAAAAGAAAGCCAAGACCTCATTTTTACTTTCTTAACTACTGTTTTGAGGTGTATTTACATTTTGTATTGACCGATAGCACTGTAGTTGTTCAATAATAAAATTAATCCTCAAGAATACAACTTGCCTAATAATTGTGCACACAGTGTATAAATGCGTACAGTTATAGGCAACAAGTGTAGGAAGTCAACCCCTGACTTTGTATCAGCACTTTGTATTAACTCCTGTGAAAATGTTCCAACAGGTGTGTCTCTTCATGTCTGCCTCTACCCCACCTTGTGTTTCGCCCAGGCTTGGATGAGAAGGAGTTTTCATGCGAAGCATCTTCTTGACCTTGTCAGTGATCTCCTGCAAATGGGATGATACACTGTCCAACGACACATCGGCCAAAGGGTTGCAATACTGGTCCACCAGCACGGCTCCTAAACCAGGAGAGGGCATAACAGCTGACTGTAAAAACACATTGATTATAAGCTGCTAATAAAGACATACGACTCATAACTTTGTTATTAACAATGTGAAGTCAATCATATGAATTCTAAAACCATTCTAAGAAGACCATGCAATCCAAGCTTTTTTAGAGTGTGTTACTAAGATACCGTGGGGATGTGCAGGGTACATCTAGGCCTTTGTGTTGCTTAATTTAGGCCTAAACTCAACACAAGTTAGGAGTTTTCATACATCCAAGAGTGCTGTGTGCATAGATCTTCTTTACATCTGGTGTGCTCCCTGTGTCCGTGACTCACCCTCGAGCGCTGATTGCTGCTCTGCAGGCTGCTCCAGAAACAACTTTAGACTCCTCAGGATTTTCTGCTGGCGCAGGAAATAGAGGATTTTCTTTGCATAGTACTTCAGCGTCAGGCTTTTCCTATGGGACAGAGTGCAAGAAAAACACCAAGGAGAGAAGAACGGATGAGAAAGAGAGAGATATGAGACGTTACATGAGAAAGAAGGACGAGAAAGATTTCCATTGCCCACAAGTCTCCAAGGAAGATAACCACATATAGCGGAACCATTTGGCCCAGTATATACAGAGAGTGTATGTGGCGCTTACCTCTTATCTGAGTTCAGAATCGAGAGAAGCTCGTCTTCACAGAAGTGCTCAGGGGCCCCGAGGGACTCGATCTCAGCAAAGCTGTCCCCCAGGACCTGGCCAACGCAAGGCTGTGTTACAGATCTCTGTGTTAGTGTGAACCAGGCCAGTCAAGCTTACACTCACATCCGCACACACATCTATGCAGTAGCACCTGCGCGTACACACACACACAAAGAAACATGCATCAGCCATTTTACAGATATTGTGCGACGGTGTGACCGGTTAGGATAACAAGAGAGACAATTGCCAATAAATACTATACATGTTTGTTCGTACAAATGTACGATCTTCCTGTAAGATGGACAGTAATCATGACTGCTTGCAGATAACAATTGTACTTACAACTTCTGTGAAAAATCTCTTGGAGATGGACACAACTGTTCGTCGTATTTGTAGACCAACGGTGTGCCGCGTTCTGTATTCTTTTAGCCAATCACAACACTCATTCTGGGGGTAATGCTTCTGCAATCTTGGCCACCTGTCAGTGTAGAAAGAGGCTGCGGTCAGATTAGGTTGAGAGCAGACAGCCATCTCGAGTCTTGACATGTGTCACTGCCAACAGTAAATGACTGAGTTGATCAATGACACTGAAACAGTCCAAAAGGCCTGCATGTCTGCTTTGGGCCATATAATGATCAGTAGTAGCTCAGCAGTAGTAGATCCTGCCTGATCAGCAGACACAGCGAAGTAATGCCAAACCACCATATGTGCTATGAATATTACAAAAATAGCAGTTATAAAGTTATCAACAAAAAAGTAGCACACAGCAGTTATCAAGTTGAAATGCAAAATTGGGTATGATATTTCCATAGCTTCTTATACCCGCCCTGGACAAGGTAGCTTGCTGGCATGGCTGGCTATCCATCTAGCTAACAACTACTGAAGCTACTTCACATGATACCTAATTTGGTGCATCATCATAATCACAGCAGCACAGAACAGCAGCAGAATGTCCACTGTCGTGTTTGACAGCTTCCTTGACAGATATCTCGCTGTATATCGGGTCTGTAAGGACTGTTCTGGAAGAAGTCAGCTCGAATTTTAAAGAGGCAACGACATTAGATGTTTAGCTAGCTACATAGCTGTCTATCTAGTGAGGTTATGCAGTGGCAAGCTAACGTTAGCAAGCTGATGTAGTCAGTCTACCTGAGTCTGTACTGGTGTGCCCAGACCGTGCCCCCGCTGTGGCACACGTCGTGGAGGCGCCTGCAGCTGCAGGAAACGTTGCAAATGTCGACATGACTGAGGACAGGGAAGCATAATATGTACTCGAGTAATTCAGCGGGGAGCTCTGTCAATTTATTGCGTTCTGTCTCGGAAGCAATCACATTCCGGTTGGAGCACCCCTCTCCTGCTCCACACATCGCCATCTTTACTGTTTACTCCGATTACCTCATCCTACAAGCCCCGCTCCTACTGTTATCTGTCGCAGACCAGTAGTCTGCTAGCAACACTTCAGATGACGTCATATGTTCGATATAATGAGAGAAAGCCTTCAAAATAAAAGCACGAAGGTCAATGCCTATCAAAGTGTGTAATTCCTTAATTAGGTTAGTGAACTCTAAACAAAGGCCGGTTTTATGATGTTTAAAGCATGTAGCAATATTGAGTTATGTGGAAAATTTTAAATATATAAAAAAAAGGTTTTAAATACTATATTATTTATACATTATAAATACCATGCTTGCCTATGCAGATTGCTCTATAACAGCAAAACTATAGCTCTTGCTGGAACATGTGCTATGGATAAATGTTCACTAGGATGTGTTTAATCCAAATATAGTCTCAAATCCTCAGGCACTTTTGGCAGTATAGCCAGCAACACAAAAACAACAACATCTGGATTGTTGGCTCAAACTGTTTGTCTACTAAGAATGGATCCATATTCACCACATGTGCCTGGTGCTTCTCCTTTTGTAATAAATTGGTTAAGAAGAATGGCAAGTTAACATTTTTTGGGGGGCAGTGGAATGCTTATTATTGATGTGAAGTTTGAGTAAATGTATGAACTACTACTTTGACAATATTTACAACTATCTGAATGTTTAACATTGCCCTCAGATTTTATCCCTATTATGTCTAAGCAAGGTAGAAGTGGGCAGATCAAATCAAGTGGATCATTTTGTCTGTTTGGAGACAAAGATGGAAATACTGATACGGATTAATCTCTTTAAGCAGGAAAGTGGTCCCTGAATGGAGCACTGCTGTCTGCATTACTTTAGCAATGTTATCTATTCTGTGAGTACAATTTGTGATGGAGAGTGGTTCTATGCTTATTAATGTGTCTTTAACAATCTGGATATGCAGCAAAAACTGTAGTGTCGAATTCAGTCAACAGTTTTGCCTGTGATTGGAAAATGTACATGTGTTGGTGATCGTGCCTCTAGGAGAATGTTGCTCAAGTGTGGTGTCAAGGAAACGAGATTCATTAAACCCTTCTGTCATAAATCATTTTACCTTCTTATTCAGAGTAAACATTTTAGAATCGACATTGGGTGGCATTTGAAAAGACCTAAGATGTTTTTGTATTTTGTTGCTGGCTATATTGCCAAATGTGACTGAAGATTTGAGACTATATTTAGATTAAATACATCCTAGTGAACATTTATCCATAGCACGTGTTTCGTCACAAGTGACACTTTAGTTTTTATAGAGCAATCTGCATATGCAATTATGTCCTACACTGAATTAAATGGGAGAGTGACGTGGGTCCCTGCTTTTGTGTTGCTAGATTTGAGACTATATGTGGATTAAACACATCCTAGCGTACATTTATTCATAGCATTTGTTTCAGCACGAGTGATAGTTTTTATGTTGTGAGACAAAATATTTACAAAAAATTAGTGTACAGCAAATCTCTTACAATTGTTATTAAAAACATATTAAACATTTTTCCTATCAAACTATTTTATTAGTTCCTTTAAAAACACACAATCAAATTTGATTTGATTACAATTCATGAGTTTTAAAATGAATTTACAACGATTATTTAATGCATTGGAATCATAGATTGTATATGATTGGAATGAGCGCTATTATTTTGAAAAACAAAATCCGCTTTCGTGTTGCTAGCATAATATAGTGTTGCTGAAAGAACGGAAATCTGTCGCAGAGGGACGAACTTCGACGTTACCTACGGGGCGGGCTTATTACAATAACAGATGAATGTTAATAACAAGCATATTTATACTTCATAACAGTAGCTATATATTTTGCATGCAAATTTCAAGAATGTAGCCTGCAAACATAAACTCTTGAAGGCCAAACAGTACACAATCCCTTGTACTGCACTACACATGCATGTCAGACAGATGATTAATGAGCACTTAAGCCACAGTATTTCAGATAAACTTCCAGGAAGAGTCTTCTTAACTCACAACAGCCTAGGCCTAGATGTATGCGTTAACAGTGAATGTTTTGAACAATAATATACCAACAAATTTTCCCAGAATTAAAATGTTCTATTATATTTTATAGGCTTGAAGCAAAATGAATTGTGAATGTGGCCTTTTGGAGACACAAGCTTTGATGCTGGTCCTCAGAGGTGGGTTTATGCTTTAAAACCCACCTCTGAGGTGGATTTTCATACCAAGGGCATATGTCTTCTTCAACTTAATAACTTACATGGGTCAATATCACTGTAGGGTGCCTTTTACCCTCACAATACTCTCAAATTTTGATTTTACTTTACCATTTGCTTTATGTTAAGTCATAAATAGTAGACACTCAAGTACTATAATAAATATATTATGTGAGCTCCCACACATTTTTTAAGATAATTATGGGCCATTTTTCGGAGCATAAACCATAAGATATGTCCACCCTGTCATGGACATACATATTACTGTTAATTACGTTTTCATCGCAATATTAAGATGCAAATTATACTTTCTGAAAGGTATGGTGTCTCTTTCCTAAACAGGGTTATTTGTTTGCTTTCAAATTATTAATACATAAAAGATTTTACGCAAACCATATGTTGTTTTAAGAAACTTATACAATTCACATATTAATTTTTTCTTATTTGGAGAAAATGTTGATATTTGGATGCAGTTGTTTTTTGTTTGCAAGTTATTGCCCCCACACCCCGTTATTAGATTATATAGGTATGATTGAATTATTATTTTAAAATACCAAGATGACAGAGTGGACAAGCACACGACGGGGTGGACAAGCACACGACGGGGTGGACACATAAAGCAGAACACAAAAAGCATGACAAAATATGACAATGAAACATTTATTCAACTTCAAAGAATATATATAATTACATTTCAATCACTTTAGATTCAATCACAATTGATATAACCCCCCAAAAAATTTTTATGGCCTCTCTGGTTGCGAGGAAACAGACAGGGAGTTCAAAAACCTGCCCGTCGTTTAAGCAAAATATAAACATAAATAAAATAATAATATTAAACAAATGAAATAGCAATTACATTAAAAGTATCAACTTTTTTATTTGTGGCCAAGAAATATTGAAGTAAATCAATTCTGTAAATTTGTAACATTTACGACATGTGTAACAACTTGCCCCAAACTGACATTTAGAGAAAAGAAAATACATTTGTTTTCAGAACACGATTTGACCTTTCAGTTGACTCTTGGCTGAATGTATTCCAGTGTGGTGCTATTGGATTTTACATGAACTAAAAAGCATTTCCTGCTGAAAATGCGTGTGAATGCTGAATAGTTAAATTGCTAAAGCTAAACTGGATTGATAGCTTAAATGTGTTGAAGTAGTCAGAATAATTGGACAGGTGGGAATGTTTTAATAATTTGACAAGTAGTAAAAATTAAATAAAGTAGAAGTATTAGTACAACCCGAATTCCGGAAAGGTTTGGAGTTTTTTTTATTTGAATAATATGAATGTTTAAACTGAGAAATCTTACAGTTTTATCCACTAAATAAGCTAATTTAAAAAAATTGACACAGGCCAAACAAATGGCTCAAAAAGCAAGAAATTTGGAAAAGAATCAGCTGGGAAACATCTAGCAACAAATTAAGTTAATTGATATCAGATCTGTAACATGATTAGCTATAAAAGGGATGTCTTAGAGAAGCAGAGTCTCTCAGAATTAAAGATGGTCTGGGGCTCTCCAATCTGTAAATGTGTAAAAAGATTGTGAAATACTTGAAAAACAATGTACCTCAACATCCAATTGCAAAGGCTTTGCAAATCTCATCATCTTCATTGCAAAACATAATCAAAAGATTCAGTGAAACTGGAGAAATCACTGTTCGTAAGCAGGGGCGCTGCTAAGGATTTTGGGCCCCATGAAAAGAATCTTGACAGGGCCCCCAACACAGCTGAGACAGGGCTTCTCTGGCCCCCTCTTAGTCATGGGCCCCGAGAATCATCATCGTTTACCCCCCCTTTACAGCGCCCCTGTTCGTAAGGGACAAGGTCGAAGACGTTTATTGGAAGCCCATGGTCTTTGGGCCCTCAGATGAAACTGCATCACTCATCGGCATGATTGTGTCAATGTACTAAATGGGCCCAGGAAATACTTCCAGAAAAAAGGAAGCCATATGTGAACATGGTCCAGAAGCGCCGTTGTGTCCTGTGGGCCAAGGCTCATTTAAAATGGCCAATTTCAAAGTGGAAAGGTGTTCTATGGTCCGACGAGTTCAAATTTGACATTCTTGTTGGAAAACACGGACACCTTGTCCTCCGGGCTAAAGAGGAGGGAAACCTTCCATCATGTTATCAGCGTTCAGTTCAAAAGCCAGCATCTCTGATGGTATGGGGGTACATAAGTGCATACGGTATGGGCAGCTTGCATGTGTTGGAAAGCACTATGAATGCTGAAAGGTATAGATGTTTTAGAGAAACATATGCTCCCCTTCAGATGATATCTATTGCAGGGAAGGCCTTGTGTATTTCAGCAAGACAATGCAAAACCACATACTGCACCTATTACAATAGAATGGCTTTGTTGTAGAAGAGTCTGGGTGCTGAATTGGCCTGCCTGCAGTCCAGATCTTTCAGCCATGGAGAGCATTTGGCGCATCATTAAACAAAAAATAAGTCAAAGACAACCATGAACTCTCCAGCTGCTGGAAACCTATATTAAGGCAAGAATGGGACCAAATTCCAACACCAAAACTCCAGACACTTATAACCTCGATGCCCAGACAACTTCAAACTGTTGGTAAAAATGCCCCCTCCTTTTTGTTAACTTTTTTGAGACCTGTAGCAGGAATCAAATTTAAAATGAGCTCATGTTGTGCATAAAGTTTTAAAATTTCTCAGTTTAAACATTTGTTCTGTTATGTTCTATTGTGAATAAAATATTGGCTCATGTGAATTGAAAGTCTATTAGTTTTCATTTCATTCAAACTTAAAAAACATCCCAACTTTTCCGGAATTCGGGTTGTAGTAGTAGCAATACTAATAGTATTAGTAGTAGTAACAGTAG
Source organism: Umbra pygmaea (assembly GCA_016801145.1). NCBI lineage: Eukaryota > Metazoa > Chordata > Actinopteri > Esociformes > Umbridae > Umbra > Umbra pygmaea. The sequence continues at coordinate 9,669 of JACXGM010038271.1, forward strand.
TAGTAGTATTATTAGTAGTAGAAGTATTAATATTATTATTAGTAGTATTATTAATAGTAGTAGCAGTAGTGGCAGCAGTAGTACTACTTTACTATAAATTGCAATGTTAACTACAAATGAATGCTATGTCCACCCTATCGAGTCTAAGTGGCCGACAGCGTGGACATTTTGGAACAACGACAGGGTGGACATTTTGAGCTTCAAATAGCAAATTAGCTTACAACAAACTGTGACTAGCTAAATAGTTATTCTAGTTGTTGAAGAGATTTTGGTATATTTAAACATACATATTTTGAAAATATTGTATTTTATTCACTTATTCACCAGTATATTTTATGCCGAAAAGGTGGACATGTTAAGCTTAGTCAAAACAAGTAAACAAACTTATATGAAGGAAATTTGTCAGTTGGAAAGTCAGCAGCTACTCACCTCAGCAGTTGAAATTCCCACCACTGAAGAGATAAAAAAATCTGTTGTCCTGATGTCATTAATGGAGATGGCCTTTTCTTAAAAAGGGAGATTCCGCAATACGACAGGGTGGACAACCATTCAAGGGACATGGACAAACTCTTGTTTTTTATTAAATAAAAAAAATAGTTTTATTACAAAACGATCAATACACTCAATTTGAGTAATATCTTATTTAACAAAACATTAATAGGAAAACTAAAATATATTTTTTTATGATTTGACTATTTAAAAAAGCCCTGGGTAAACGGTAATGTCCGTGCCAAGCTTGTAGCATGGTCCTCTGCCTATAACTCTGAGGACCCGGAGGCTCTGAGGAGGGCCAGATATGACCTACGGAAAGCCATCAGAGATGCTAAAAGAGACTACAGGGACAAATTGGAGTCCAATTACAACAGCTCCGACACCAGACGCATGTGGAGTGGACTACAGCAGATAACGGAGTACAAAGGCAGGAAGAGCTGCGACACCCTCCTCCCCGCCTCACTCCCCGACGAGCTCAACACCTTCTTTGCACGGTTTGAGGTGGCCAACATCACCCCAGAAAAGCTGGCTGAGAACCCAGACGACTGCACTTTGACCCTGGATGTGGCTGACGTAAGGAGAGCTTTCAAAAGAGTGAACCCGCGGAAGTCTCCAGGGCCAGATGGTATTCCAGGCCGTGTTCTAAGAGGATGCGCCGACCAGCTTGCGGGGGTATTCACCTCCATATTCAACCTCTCTCTAACACAGTCTGCAGTTC
>JACXGM010038272.1:0-10878 GCA_016801145.1 Umbra pygmaea
CAAAGTGCATAACGACAGAAGAGGGTTGAGTGGGATTAACATGTGCAGTGGTCTGACAGTAGATTGGTTAGTAGTGCTTTGAAGGTGGTTAATGGGACAATAGAATCAAGCTTCAGGGATTTTTGTAGAAAATTCCAATCATTAGCAGCAGAGAACTGGAAGGAGAAGTGGCCAAATGAGGTGCGGAATTTAGTGGCATTGAGAGTTTGACATGATTGTGAAAAAAGTATTTATAAAATGAACAGGAATCTAATAGCAAAGTACTAAATAACTTACTTTGAGGAATAGTCCTGAGAAAAAGGTCCCTGAAGCTGGTCTTCTTCCCAGATCCGATCCAGGTGGTCAAGACTGCGAGAGCATTTTTTAGATGCATGGTAGCGTTTGCCACACCGTGTACTTTAGGTCCTTACCAGCCTTAACAGACAAACCGCAAATCTACAGATAGAAGAATTTAAAGGTTTTATACTTGACAGCTTATGTTATATAAAGTGATTAGAAATATTTATCTAAGGTTAAATGTTTGAATGAAAAGAAACTGCTTAACAGGTTGTCTTGAATGTCCATGTCCTGTCGCAATTGGGAATCAAACTGCTGCAGGTCTTCCAGGTTGCTCTTCAGCTTGCCTCTTGTTCTTCTCCAAAATACTCTGAAAATACATTACAGTCCTAAATATCAGGTTATATCACAACGCTCAAAAATCCAATAATTGCAGTGTCTGACAAAATGTTAATTCTTACCTTCACGTGTAGAGCTTAAGTCCTCCACCTGGTACTAAACAACGGAAAACGTCATGATCTGAAAGCAATGTTTAGAAAAGAGGTTTAGCAAAAAGGCCTACATAACCCTAAAAAACAAACACAACATATTCAAATCTCTAAGCTAGATGACGTCTGTACCGGTTTGTTTATGCAAATGACAAAAATGCAACCTTGCTGATAAACACCAAATATTAGACTCACATGCTACATTGTCAGACATTGCCTGTGCCACAGGTGCTGTAGTTTCCCCATCTGTTCCATCAATAGTCTTCACTTCTAGTGTCAACTGTCCACTAGTAGAATAGCTTGGAACAGCACCTGGTACAGCACCTGGTGTAGCACTACAAGCAGCTGCTAATTCCTGTAAGTGATATTGAACATGCTTCAGTATTCTCCTCCAGTAGACCTGTCTGTATAAAAAAGTGTTAATAATGTCACTAAACAGATATGATGACTGTGTGTAGAAAATGTTAGTGTGTTTGTTCCCATTAATTAACATTTATTAACCAATCGATTTAAATTAACAGTTTTCTTTAACCTTTAATTAACCAGGTAGGCCGACTGAGAACAGATTGTCGGGAAAGTGATAAAGAAATTATACTGTTTAGTAGGGAAACCAGTTTGATGGGGAGAATAAGTATTGGGTGTCAGACAGCCACGCTCATAACCAGTAGGTGGCGGTATATGCAATCATGTAGTTGCGATCTGCCAATAAATCCTAAGAAGAACCTAGTAGCTAGCGCTAGCTTGTTTAGCTACTGTTGTTCTCTTATAAACCCATGGTAGTAGCACGAGTGGGTGGCTACATTTTGGTTGTGTTATCGCAGCAACCGCTTTTTGTTGTTCCTTATCAATAACATCCTCATCTAAATAAACGATAGATGTATTTAGAAAACCAAGTACATTCCATCATTATGTCGTGTTACTACAGTACATACTAGCTAGCACTAGAGGTTAGCCATAGCAGGCCACACCTAGACCAGACTAAGCGTAGACATGCTGGACAACATCACATTAAATACAGCGAGTACAAAAACACAAAGTTGCCAAATGCAGTAGAGTCTGTATAGTAGTTATTTGAAGTCGGTTGAGAAATCTAAACGTTATAGTGCTTTTCATCCCAAAAAATGGCAGCTCTGATGCGACTAGCCAATGCTAGTGAGCAGATACAATGTAGCCTACATTAACTAAAAAACTAACATTACTCGATTCTTTGTCAAACTATGTTACTTTATATTTAGCGAACTAGAATACAGTACACCAACAAAAATAGTCTGGTTAAACCATACACCTAATCAGTACTTACATGAGTTCACAAAAGCGAAAAAGTAGATTCAGTATGCTTTTCTCTGCTCCCGCTGGAAGAAGATGGTGAGTCCCGAGCAGATAGCCAGGGCAGGCGGGTGGTATATGCATCATTCAGTTGGTTGCGATCTGCCAATAATCCCAAAGAAGAAGATAGGCAGGGGCACAGCGCACGCTCTCTTCCGGCGGCTAGCCGATGGTGCGCCGCGAGCGGGCCACTGGTGGAAAGCCGACAGAGATGCAAATGAACTGATGCAAATTAAGATCCGGAGAAAAGCGGCAAAAGCTGGCGGCCCGCTGGCTGAACGACATTATAGACACCAGCGGCCCGCCTGCGACAAAACGCTGGCGGCGCACCATCGATTGCCTACTGGGAGTCTACTTCCTCTTTTGAGACCAGCTGTCACAGTCCAAAGGATGAGGAGGCAGGCGCGTCTTCACTAGACATATATTTATTTACACACTAGGGACCACAAGGGAGAACTGACAAGAAACACAGGGACAAGAATACATGAGAAACAAAGACCTAACATTAAACAAGAACAACACTACATAAACACTAGAACAGAACCTTTAACTTATATAACATAACCTAGAACACAAGAGAAAACACTTTACACCAAACATATGACTAGACTAAAAACAACCACTCCAAAGAACAAGAAAAACAATGTACCTGACAAGAAACAATGAACTACACAGAACAAACAAGCCCACAGAACTAAATACCCAACTAACGAGGGAAGGATGTGCAGGTGTGGAGCAAACAACAGAACTGATAGGCAGACAAAAACATGTGACGGGACCATGTGACACAAAAAGCGGGAAACAAAACCAAAACAAAACATATAGGGGAGAAACCACCCTGTAGTGACACAGAACAAGGACAGAGTCTACAGACATTGTGACATAACCCCCCACCTAAGGAGCGACACCTGGCGCGACCACTCCACCACTAAACACTGAAACAAAAAGATATGCACACAAAGACACGAGAGGAGGAGGGCAAGGGAGGGTCGCGGGGCCCAGGCAAGCGGGGACACAGGAGGTGGCCGGGCGGCAGGGAAACCCGGAGGCGGCCGGGCGGCAGGGAAACCCGGAGGCGGCCGGGCGGCAGGGAAACCCGGAGGCGGCCGGGCGGCAGGGAAACCCGGAGGCGGCCGGGCGGCAGGGAACACAGGAGGTGGCCGGGCGGCAGGGAACACAGGAGGCGGCCGGGCGGCAGGGAACACAGGAGGCGGCCGGGCGGCAGGGAACACAGGAGGCGGCCGGGCGGAAGCTGAGCAGGGGGTCCGGAGGTTCTGTGGCCTCAGCGGCGAGGGTCCGGACGGCAGCGTCGGCCGAGCAGGGGGTCCGGACGGCAAGGGGACCGGAGGACACACCAGGGCAGGCACGGGGACAGGCAGTTCCGGCGGCCCGGGGAAAGGCAGGTCAGGCGGCCCGAGGAAAGGCCGTGCAGGTGGCCAGGGCGGCAGGGCGCCTGGGAGGTCAGGCGGCAGGAGGTCTGGGAGGTCAGGCGGCAGGAGGTCTGGGAGGTCAGGCGGCAGGAGGTCAGGGAGCTCCAGATCCTCCAGCCCCAACTCCTTCTCCCCGGCAAAAAACCCCCTGGGAAAAGACGCTGCCTCCAGTTGCAGGTAGTTCATTTCTGTCACAGTCCAAAGGATGAGGAGGCAGGCGCGTCTTCACTAGACATATATTTATTTACACACTAGGGACCACAAGGGAGGACTGACAAGAAACACAGGGACAAGAATACATGAGAAACAAAGACCTAACATTAAACAAGAACAACACTGCATAAACACTAGAACAGAACCTTTAACTTATATAACATAACCTAGAACACAAGAGAAAACACTTTACACCAAACATATGACTAGACTAAAGACAACCACTCCAAAGAACAAGAACAACAACGTACCTGACAAGAAACAATGAACTACACAGAACAAACAAACCCACAGAACTAAATACCCAACTAACAAGGGAAGGATGTGCAGGTGTGGAGCAAACAACAGAACTGATAGGCAGACAAAAACATGTGACGGGATCATGTGACACAAAGAGCGGAAAACAAAACCAAAACAAAACATATAGGGGAGAAACCACCCTGTAGTGACACAGAACAAGGACAGAGTCTACAGACATTGTGACACCAGCTTATAAAGCTGTACTGTACAACTGTATTTATTGCTATTAAAAAAGAAAGAAAAGCGATTTAAACGGGATAATGCTTCCCTGCAATATGAGTTTACACACAAAATCACCGCCTAAATTGCATAATCATTCCAAAGACGGAGCCACACGTATTAGCTATTGAAAACACTGTGGAATCAACTAGGCTATATTTTCCTCATAGCAATTCTCCAGTAGAGTTCAAATGGCGAAATACGATACTATTTTTATGTATCCTAATATTTGTAAAATTATAGGTGCATTTATTAGAATCCTCAAGCAAACGGGCACATTCAGCCTAACTACAGGAACGAAAAGGCTCCTACTGTAGAGTCGCATGAATTAATAATAAACCTTCGGGAAGGAAAGACAAATGTCGGTAGTTTGCAACACTTGTGGGTAAACAAAAAAGTGGAAGTTCTGACATATACTAACGTTAATAAATATAACTTGAAGGAAATACGATGTAGCCTATTTATATTTTGTTTAATAGATTACAGTGATAGTACAGCTATAATTGTGTAGGCTACCGATTATAATAAAACAAATACCTTAAGAGAATAGCCTATTATATGATTAGGTCATTATCCCTATTTGGAGAAAGTCACTCCAAACAGACATTCTCATCTTACACAAAACGTCTGCAATGCTTAGTGCAAGTGCAAAAAACGGCTATTGCATTCGCTTTTACGAACTTAAAGCCGGGCTTCTCCACATATTGGGACCATATCTTTTGCAATGTAATAGGACACTTCATCCGTTATCTCCTTCACCTCAAACTTTTCCTGTCATAAAGGATCACGTCTGAAAAAGATGCGGCTATGGTGATTTGTCTTTTAGCAGAAGTTTTCGGAATTGGACGACTTGGAGAATCCACATTGCGTAGTTTCACGCATTCTTCCCATTCCACTACATGTTTAGGTTAGTTGTGCTGCTTCTTTTCGAAGGAATTGTTTTTCGACAAACTTTACATAAAACATTTGTTTGCTGAACATCAGACCTTTTAAACCCGAACCACTTCCATATTACCGAAGACACATGGCTGCCCTTTTTTGGGATGATCACGATAGGCAGAGCTGAAGCTAGCTTCTCCACTATCCATTTTGGCAGAACACTTTTACCGTGGATACACTTCTCTGGCGCAGTTACAATTTGTGAAAGGGTTGTGATTGGTGGATAACCTCTGTGCACATGTCATGCTGTCACGCAATTTAGGCATGATTCGGCTAACGAGAGACTGAGAAATTGTATTTGTAAAACGTAACAGCATTAAAATAAATACTCGATACTTGCAAAATACACATTTTCCATTTCGCACTAAAACATAAACTCGAGTATATCGAAAAACTCGATATATCGCCCAGCCCTACCAGCAATCATGAGAAAATTGTCCAGCTGCAAGGACAATGCGGGGGAGTTAGAATAGGCACTACTATCAACCCTGCCTGGTGACTCAGACACTTTCTTATCATTATCTAAACTGGAATATTCCTTTTCTGGCAACTGCGTCGGAAGCCAAGCCCCTAACTTAGCTATCTTAGCAAGAAGGAGAGAACAGCAACTGCAGTACGACATGCTACTTAGCTTTCGACTGGTCGTAGTAGTTGAGAGACTCCTCTTTTGTCCAAAAGCGTTCCAGAGTAGACACTCTTTTTGAGGTGGAAGCTTCTGAAGTAGCTTCCCAGGGCAGAAACTCCTTGTGTCCAAAATAGCGTCCAGAGGTGAAAACGTTGAAAGAAAAGTCAGGTGAACAGTGAAATAGTACTTTGGTAGACTCATAAAAAAATGACGTAAAACAACTTGTCTAGTGTACTTACTCAGTAGATAATTGTCAATCTGTTCCCAGAGTCGCTTGAGGTATGCAAACGCACATTCGGACAAGCCAGCTTCAAATCTGGAAGAAAGTGCTGTGGACTGATGAAACAAAGATGGAGTTATTTGGTCTTAACAAGGGACGTTTGATTGGCAACAAAATAGGGGCGGCGGCAGGGTATGGCAGAGTCGAAGCAGATCGAGGAGCGGACCCAGTTATATCGGAGCACGGAGCGCGGAGCGAAGTTTGAGCAGCCCAGAAGGCTCTCGCTCAATATCGCTCCAGTAGCGCTCCAGTAGCACTCCAGTAGCACTCACTTCACATGGTCAAGACATGCCCAGCCTAATGAGCCTCTACGTGTGTATGTTACTTGCCTGGCTAGTGCACGTTGTTAATGTGTCATCATGGAGTTCACTAAATACTTTAATAAACGAACAAAACGTACAGGTGCAAAACCAAGATTATTTACAAAAATGAAAGGGACCAAGTGCAGGATAGTGGGTGAGGTTATATAGTGGTCACGACTGCAGAGTCTTTATGGAATATGAAAAGACGTAGGCCTATCTCTCGCAAACACGATAGTGTACTGCGTGCACATACTAACAGAAAGGATGGAGGTGCATATCTAGGTTAGACCGAGTTAAAAAACAAGCAATTAAAACATTTAGTTCATTCACTTCATATTACATTATAGCCTATTTTCATTTTATGCCCAGGGTTGCCAACTTTGGGAGTTTGGCTGGCGTGAGACTCGTAAAATTTCAGTGGATAACACTTCTGTTAACCCTAATTTTAAAAATGTCAGTCCTTGTTTACTTAGTATAATCTGTGATTTTTGCAAAAAAAACAGCTAATAGAATGGAAACGCTTATTTTTTTAATTCTGAAAGTGTCAGCGTCATGCCAGATGCATGAGAGTTGGCAACCCTGGCAGTGTGCTCCGACTCCCAACCATGTTCCGAATCTAACACTCTGAACTTTTCACACGCAACTGACGTACAGGTGCAAGGTTTTCAGCGAATCAACGATCAGAGAATCATGCAGTGAGAACGTTTTAGGCAGATGTTACAGCTGTGGGACTACTCTCCTGTCATTAATACACTGTGGTCTAGTCATCAACAGAATATTAACAGATTGAAAGGGGAGAAAATTTGATTTTGGTGTGACATTTCTTGCGTGTGCGTGAGAGCGTGAGATTGATGCTGAAAGCGTGAGTGTCACGCCAGATGCGTGAGAGTTGGCAACCCTGTATGCCCACATAGAATCTTTTTTAAGTTTGTTTATTTACCTACATAAAAAATATTTCCAACCATGACACAGACTATTTGAGAATTGTTATTATTTTTGATTATTTGCTTGAGGAGAATGGCTGGAGGGACCCTCTGGCACCCTCCGTAACAGATCAGCCACTGTCTGCTACACTTGCCGCCGGTGTCCTGCACTAGCTTCTCTTGTAGGTCCATCCTGGTCCAGCTGTGACATCTGCTTAACCAGCCAGTCATCCTGGTTCCTTTTCTGTTTGGACTCCACCTGGGACACAGGTAACTCGGCTACCATTGAAGCTGGGGAGCTACACACAGCAAGCACATGTGGTGGTTAGGTATACAATGGCTCTGCAGGTGAGGCTATATATAATGTAGAGAACATTGCTGTATTAAGTGCTGTGTACACCAAGTGGCTGCCTGGACAGGAATTAAACCAACCTGACTCGAGTTAAAGATTCCAGGCATCATACTTGGCCCTGTTATTGGCGGATAGATCAATTAGGTTTTACTCTTACATTTATATATTTTTATAAAACAGTATACTTTCTAAAAACCACAATAAACAACAAAAAGATAAAGCAAAACGGTGCAAGTTCAGAGTTTCACATGTATAGAAAAAAACAAGAATTACACAAATGATAGAGAGAGAAACAAAAAATATACAGTCAAAATTACACGAGAAAAGTGTAAGTAAATGTACAACTCATGCAAAGAAATCTGAGTTTTAGAGGTAGATCAAATTGGTATGTAAAGTGGCAGGCAAATACAATGTAATAAATTAACACTTGAGTATGACTGTTATTGTGCAAATAACAGTTGATAAATAAGATACTTAAAATAAAATGCTGTGCATGTGAGCGTGTACAAAGGCGCCATGGGGCAAAAGTATATGTATTTCACTGTACCCTACTGTACTGTACAAGTGTCACACTTGTGTCAGCCAATGGTGTCAGGCAGGAGTCAGGCAGTATCAAAGTAACAAAGTTTATTTAACAAAAACTATCCCATAGGAGAATACACTTAAGATGAAAACAAACTATCCCAAAGGAGATAAAAAGCTTAATGAAAACTCAACTGAATTAAACGCCTAACTTAGAAGGATAACAAATTAACAAAATGGAACAGGCGACTAACAGGAGTACGAAAACACTGGATCCAAGGCAGACTGAACTTGACATAGATTCTTACAGGGAACATAGATAACTTAAATAGGGGACTGATTACCAAAGTGGTGCATCTGTGATGTTAAATGATTGGATGGATAATGGTTGATGGATAAATAAACCATTTGATAAAAAAGAGTGGGAACAAAAATAAATACAGGAAGTACCTTCTAAGAACAGAACAAAAACCTGGAATGGAGTAACTACAAACATGTACAGGAGTTAAAACATTACAACAAGCACAAAGACAACGATGATTGGTTGATAAAATAGACATTTTTAAGTTCTAAAGAGTAAAAAAAAATGGAATTAGCAACACTTATATTTACCTTAGATCAAAAATAATAATAATAATAAATCAAAATTTATCCATCTTTCTCCTTTTCACAAAACAACTCAGAGCAAAACAATGGCGGTATAGAAGGAGGAGAAAGCTACATTTCGGAAAGATGTATAAACCTGACCAATCACAGTCCTTGTGGTCTGCGTAGCCTCGAGGCGCAGTTACATTTTTGGAGAAGTGCAAGTCATGCACAAGGTACGGCGGAGGGTCTGCGTTGACGTAGAGGGGTCTGCGGGGGTATGCCGTTGATTTGATGCAGAAGCATAAAACAGCCTTTAGTCTGTGTCTTTGTGGTCCAGTGAGGGGGTCTGATGCTTCTGACCCTCCTTTTCCTGTGTCTTAGGTCCTCTCAGGAAGCCCTTTGTGTTGAATAGGTGTGAGAGATGCCAACCAGCAGCCAGCTCTTAAGATATGCATATATGTCCTGTAAACCATTTTCTCTAACTGCAATGTTATGCTACAATAGTATTTGCTGGTGCCTACGTCACTGCTGTTGGTGATCACATTTCCACCTGGTGACTCCAGCTGTACATCTCCAGAGAGCGTTGTGTTCTAACTGCCCTTTGTGATGCTACACAAAGACTATGGTCACAGCCCACCTATTCCTATCTTCATTTTTGGACAATATTTGAGCACTGATAAACAATGTGACTTTAATACAATGGGCTGTGTACCTTCAGATCCCCCACCCGGTCCAGCCAGAAGAGGACTGGCCACCCCCTTGAGTCTGGCTTCTATCTAGGTCTCTTCCCACTAGGTCCCACCTACTAGGGAGTTTTTCCTAGCGACTGTGCATCAGTTACGTTACTTACTCTTGGGGGTTTTGCACCGGGTGAATTTGTGACAACTGCTGTTGTAAAAAGGGCATAATAAAATAAATTTCATTGATTGATTGATTGATTTGACAACACAATATAATATACAAAAGTGATATAACATTTTAAACAAGATACAAAACTTCACAAATAGCAAATGATGTACTACTGTTTTGAGCAACCATCTCTTTTTGACTAACTGACTTCGGATCTGTTTTGATTTCTCCTCAGAGATCCAGGAATGTGCAGTAATTATCTACAGATCTCTAAACTGCCTTTTATATCTAAGCATTTACAGAAAGTCATTTTCTCACAGCTCCAGTTTTATTTGAATTCTTTTAATATTTTAGACATGTTCCAATCTGGGTTTAGATCATTACATAGCGCTGAGTCAGCAATGTTGAGGGATGCAAATGATATCTTGCTTGCTCTAGACTAAGGCTCTTGTGTTGCGCTGGTTTTGTTAGACCTGAGCGCTGCATTTGATACCATTGACCACAACATTCTTCTTGAACGGCTAGAATATATGGTAGGTGTCAAGGGCACTGTGTTACAATGGTTTGCTTCCTACCTCGAAAAGAGGACTTTTTCTGTTAATTTCGGAAATTGTTTTTATCGTCATCTGTGCCTGCTTTGTTCGGTGTGCCCCAGGGATCTTGTGGTTATGGGAAATTAGGAGATTATTATACCATTAATATGCACAATAAATTAATACATTAATAAATGATATATTTCCTTTTTCCTTTGGGGGCAATGTTATGAGTTAAACAGGTAGATAGTAGCTTAATAGAAAGCGTTGAGAATGATCTTATTGATCTTAGTTGCCTTGTAGATATTTAATATCTATAAATCTGACTCCATGTGTTTTATTTGTTAGCTAAGCAAGATCCTCTGGAAACCTAACAGGCGGTAACTTGGAAACCGCTAGATAGCTAGTCTAGACGTGCCAAGTCCCGCTATATGAAATATGTACGGCTACCTGTCCTCACGGATGTGCCTGCTGCGGGCCCCGATGCAGAATAGTTACGTCTCAGTGATTTCATGTTAAGCACAGAATAGCTTGCTAGCAATGTGTGTGTGATAATAAACAGAATAGTACGAGCAGGCAGAGAATAGGCTAACAATGATTCCCATATAGCTCCACCGGAGATATAAGGAATAAACTTGGAATGTCGCAAACAAGGCTCGGTTCAAAGCAATAATATTTAATTCCAATTAAAGGCAGAAAATACAACTCTTTAA
>JACXGM010038274.1:0-10857 GCA_016801145.1 Umbra pygmaea
TAATAGTGTGTTCTGTTTTCTACTGTTATAGGACACTGTATAATAGTGTGTTCTGTTTTCTAATGTTATATGCCACCTGCATAATAGTGTGTTCTGTTTTCTACTGTTATAGGACACTGTATAATAGTGTGTTCTGTTTTCTGATGTTATATGACACTGCATAATAGTGTGTTCTGTTTTCTACTGTTATAGGACACTGCATAATAGTGTGTTCTGTTTTCTAATGTTATATGACACTGCATAATAGTGTGTTCTGTTTTCTACTGTTATAGGACACTGTATAATAGTGTGTTCTGTTTTCTACTGTTATAGGACACTGCAAAATGTTGTGTTCTGTTTTCTACTGTTATAGGACACTGCATAATAGTGTGTTCTGTTTTCTACTTTTATAGGACACTGTATAATAGTGTGTTCTTTTTTCTACTGTTATAGGATACTGTATAATAGTGTGTTCTGTTTTCTAATGTTATAGGACACTGTATAATAGTGTGTTCTTTTTTCTACTGTTATAGGACACTGTATAATAGTGTGTTCTGTTTTCTAATGTTATAGGACACTGTATAATAGTGTGTTCTGTTTTCTACTGTTATAGGACACTGCATAATAGTGTGTTCTGTTTTCTACTGTTATATGACACTGCATAATAGCGTGTTCTGTTTTCTAATGTTATAGGACACTGTATAATAGTGTGTTCTGTTTTCTACTGTTATAGGACACGGCAAAATAGTGTGTTCTTTTTTCTACTGTTATAGGACACTGCATGATAGTGTGTTCTGTTTGCCAGTGTTGTTGGACACTGTGCCTAATGGTGTGTTCTGTTTGCCAGTGTTGTTGGACACTGTGCCTAATGGTGTGTTCTGTTTGCCAGTGTTGTTGGACACTTTGCCTAATGGTGTGTTCTGTTTCCCAGTGCTGTTGGACACTGTGCATAATGTTGTATTATGTTTTCAACAGTGCTTAATTTGAAGGGGATCCTGCCGGAACAGGATCAGGGACCTCTCAGCATTTGTGAGATTTTTTCCAGGTCCTATTTTGGCCTGATCCACTGGCTATCAGGCATGATCTGTCTACTTCCATCACTGTTTGCCGTCGATACAGTAAACATTCTAATAAAATGGATAAGAGTTCAATCAAATTACCTATTCTTCCTCACTAATAGGTTGCATACGGATATAAAGCTGTCATGTACGGTTAAAGCGCAGAATCTTCCTTCAAGCTGAAACCAGTGTTGACATGTCAGTGAACTTCCGCAGGAGCATTATTTCAATATGAAAAAATATTAAGTTAAGAAATTAAGAGAATAAGGATAAAGGGAGTTAGTTAAATATAATTTAATTATAGAAACAAGTATTGGGAAAATATGTAAACTCTGTTGTGCATCTGTGTTGACTTGATTCGGCGGTATCAGCGTAATGAGTACAACTTGAAACAAACCATGGTGATTAACGTCTTAGAAGTCAAACAAGAAAATATTGTTGGAAAACCAAGGTAAAAATTTTTTTTTTCTGTACAGACGTAATGTTGTTGGACACTGTGCCTAATGGTGTCTTCACTTTTCCAGTGTTGTTGTACACTGCGTAGCAGTGTATTCTGTTTTCCAGTGTTGTTGTACACTGGGTAGCAGTGTGTTCTGTTTTCCAGTGTTGTTGTACACTGGGCGTAATGGTTTGTTCTGTTTTCCAGTTTTGTAGGAAACTGTGTGTAATGGTTTATTCTGTTTTCTAGTATTGCTGAACACTGTGCATAAAGGTCTGTTATGTTTTTCAGTGCTGTTGGACACTGCATAACATTGTGTTCAGATATCTAATATTGTTGGACACTGTGTGTCTTCTATTTTCCATTGTTGTTTGACACTGAGTGATGGTTTCTTCTGTTTCACAGTGTTGTTGGACACTGTAACAGTGTGTTCTGTTTTTCAGTGTTGTTGGACACTGTAACACTGTGTTCTGTTTTCCAGTGTTGTTGGACACTGTGTGCAGGCCCGTCGCGACAAAGTAAGCAAACCAAGCAATTGCTTGGGGCCCCGAGTTGGCCTGGGGCCCCAAGACAACAACAGGTTAAGAATAAAATGCAACGACAAACTGTGTGAGCGCCCCTTTGATAGTCAATGCAGTAAAGTGCAATGACACAGTTATCGGGATCCCCATCAAGGGGCCCCTCTCATGATCTCTGCTGACGGCAAAATACAAAACCATCTCGGTCGGCACTCGGCAGTCATCATGAAGCGATACTATGATTCAGGAAGCCAGAAAAGAAAAAAACAAGATAGTGGAAGGGATAAATTACACTGGATAAAATAGTTCTAATTGTCTTGGTGTAATTTTGCAGCCGGTAGGCTAGCAAAAATAGGTTTATGTTAGCTAACGTTACCTGTAACCTTCCTGAGGGCAAATGCTGCTTGTAAGGAACAGTTAGTGCAACTTTTTTTTCAAACGGATGGTTACATACTATTGTAATGTTTTTCAGGGGTTAGGGAAGAGGCAGATCTGTTCCAGAATCACTGTTTATCATATTGAATGACATGACATTGCTATTAGGGATGCTTATTTCTGGTAATTTCCCTGACCGACAACCGGAAGTCGTTAACCGATTATGTACCGTTAACTGATGAGATTATAAGATTCAATTGGCTTTAAATAAAGAAATTAATTGACGAGTGTCTGTAACTCGTTAAATATACAAACATTTTTTTTTACGGATTTGTTTTAATGTCTAAACAGCATACAGAACAGATCAACAACAGCTGCCGGGTGCACCAGCTTTGCGTATAAGTTCACTCGGGTGCAAAGTCCACACTAAACGATAGGATGAAACTAGTTAGTTTCATACTAAAGCTGTGTCGATGGTTGGTTTCACCAAATTACACTGGCGTAAAGTCCACACCAACCAAAATATTGTCGCAGAAAATTAGTCGTAGACGTTTTCACTTTCTGTTTTCAATCAAAAGAAAGTAGCTTTGATACAGTGTTTACCAAGTTGTCAAATTATAGAATGAAAACAGTCGGTGACAATCTGGAACAAGGTTACAGGAGGCCTACTGCAAATAAGGGCTATATTTCATATCTGCCGAGCGCACCCATTTCATTAAAATTACCATTACGGTCCTCTCCGAAAGTAAAGTGCGTGTTGTCAATCACTGTGTGAGTTGTTTTTAAGGTAATATTATTTTGTCGGCTATAATGCATCAGGAGCATGATGAATTATAGACGATAAAATAATATATTCTTCCCAATACGATAGCGTTATAAGTTTACGTTTCTGTACATAAAAAAATGAAAGCGCAAGTTAATATCACAGTCATCATAAATTTCCAAGGGTTGTCATTTTAAATGAAGAACGCATTGCAGACGCAAAACAGGCAGCCTGTATATTTCGCTCATCATTACCTATATCTCCCCACCTTTCAAAACGAAGCGCCAGACTCTGGTTGCGCGTGTTGACGCGCCACGTGATTTAACTAATATAGGCTATATATACGTAAAAAATAAAAATAAACTTCTTAACCGTTTAACTGATAGTATTAACCGGTCAAATGTTTTACTTTCGGTTAAAGGTTAAACGGTCAATATGAGCATCCCTAATTGCTATAGCTTTGTAATAAGTTTTGATGAAATTGGCATAACGTTAGCATGTTATACTAACTATTCCACCATGATAATCTATTTACCAAATGGGTGTTAGGAAAACCACACAATAAATTTTGTACATTAAACACTAGCTTGGGATGTTTTTAAGCATTAGTTACTCTTAACCAAGTGTTAGGAATATCTGGTTGGTCTATCTATGTAATGTTTATAGATGTTTTAAAAATGGTTTCTTAAAGGTTTACACATTTTTAATCACTTACACTTACACATCTTATAATTAGTAAACATTTAATTATACACAAGTATTTGCACTTTAAACATTTTTTATGCTCAGTTTATGCAACAGCAGTTTATGCACTGTAAACATTTTTTTATTTAAATAATGTGTGGGTGAACTTAAACTTTATGGCTATGCTGTTGTTCCTGTAGGTTTTGCGTGCAGGGTGAAGGGTTGGGGGGGCCTCCATGTCCATTTTGCTTGGGGCCTCCAAATTCCTTCAAACGGCCCTGACTGTGTGTAACAGTGTCTTCTGTATTCCAGTGTTTTTGGACACTGTAACAGTGTCTTCTGTATTCCAGTGATGCTGGACACTGAGTGTGATGGTGTGTTCTGTTTTCCAATTTTGTTGGACACTGTTTGTAATGGTGTGTTTTGTTTGCTTGGATTGTTGGACACTGTGTGTCATACTGTGTTCTGTTTTCTAGTATTCTTTTACATTGTGCCTAATGGTGTGGTCTGTTTTCTAGTGTTGTTGGACACTCTGCGTAACAGTGTGATCAGTTTTCCAGTGTTGTTGGACACTATGTGTAATGGTGTGTTCTGTGGTCCAGTGCTGTTGGACACAGCTTAACATTGTGTTCGGTTATCCAATGTTTTTGGATACTATGCCTAATTGTGTGTTCTGTTTTCTAGTGTTGTTGTACACTGCATAACAATTTGTTCTGTTTTCTAGTGTTGTTGGACAATGTGTGTTATTCGTGTTTTCTGTATTCCAGTGTTGTTGGACACTGTTTGTGATGGTGTGTTCTGTTTTCTAATGTTTTTGGACAGTGTTTGTAACAGTCTGTTCTGTTTTCTTGGTTTGTTGGACACTGTTTGTCATAGTGTATTCTGTTTGCCAGTGTTGGTGGACAGATTGCATAACAGTGTGTTCTGTTTTCCTGTGTTGTTGGACATTGTCTATAAGGGTGTGTTCTGTTTTTGAGAGTTGTTGGACACTGCATTAACCATCTGTTCTGTTTTTCTTTGTTGTTGTGCACTGTGCGTTACAGTGTGTTCCATTTTCCAGTGTTGTTGGACACTGTGCGTTACAGTGTGTTCCATTTTCCAGTGTTGTTGGACACTGTGCGTTACAGTGTGTTCCATTTTCCAGTGTTATTGGACACTGTGTGGTACAGTGTGTTCTGTATTCTAGTGTTGTTGGAAACTTTGCGTGATGGTGTTTTATTTTTTCTGTGTTGTTGAACACGGTGCGTAATGGTGTGTTCTGTTTTCTAGTGTTGTTGGACGCTGCGTAAAAGTGGGTTCTGTTTGCTAGTGTTGATGGACACTATGCATAACATTGTGTTCTGTTTTCTAGTGTTGTTGGATACGGCCCTCCATAGACTACCTCTCTCATTAACACCATCCTGAAAGCTATGTTTCATCCTGCATTACGTTTTATTTTTACTTTGCAATGCATTGTTTTTGTTTGCTATTTTAAAAAGAACAGCAACATTCTGTTATACTCAAATTGGCCCTAATTACATTGACTAAAGTACAGTGTTGTCATGCCCTCTCTCTCTTTCTCACTCGTTTGAGCTGTTGACACGAGACGGGAAAAGAGAGTGAGAGAGAAAAGAGAGAGGAAAGTGCATCAGCTACAGAGAGAGAGTAGGAAACTCAACACAATGGATGCTGGCGCAT
The DNA here is from genome assembly GCA_016801145.1 of Umbra pygmaea. Classification (NCBI taxonomy): domain Eukaryota; kingdom Metazoa; phylum Chordata; class Actinopteri; order Esociformes; family Umbridae; genus Umbra; species Umbra pygmaea. The sequence continues at coordinate 5,494 of JACXGM010038274.1, forward strand.
GGGAGCCTGGATTTCCTGGGTTTCCCACACACAAGTGCACAAACACACACATCTTTACCAAAGTGATTCTAAGATAAGTAAAAAAAATGCATCCAGATAAAAAGACAAGAAAATGATCAGCTATTGTAAAAATGTATACATTATGTGACATTGTGTTTGTTTCTCCTACTGCATGTGCAGTATTTTTAACAACAGTTTTTCCTGATTGAGTTACATTTCCTGAAACAGAAATTACATTCTCAAAAATGTAAGATCATTTGGAAAAACAGTCTTACAGTTCAGCAAAACACTATCGCTCACTTGCAAAAGCTCATATCTTTCCCAAAATTGTTCACTCATGCTTCAAAACTAAATTAAAATGTGATCTTTCTCAATCACCTTGGCTCATTTCTTGAAACAGACCGGACGTTCTCAACACTCTTGGTGCTTTTGCCAAAATAACCTGGATGGTTCAGCACAACACCATGATTCACCTACAAAAGCTCATATCTCTCCCAAAACAGTTCACTCATGTGTCAAAACTACATTTCTTTCTCATTTAAATAGTCAGTGTCCCCAAAATGCTTCATCCCTTTGGCATTGTGTAAGCACTGCAAGTCAAAATGTTTAAATGTTTTGTCACTATGGCAGAGGACAATTGAAATACCCCTCATGTCCACCTTTCAGTCTTAGCCCAGTCCTTCATTGACAATGGTTACTGTACTGTTTTTTGTCTAGCTAACAGAATACAATTGTGTACAAAGCTGAAAAAAAATAGGATTTTAGGGTAAGAGTAGCCTCCAAGATTTGACATCACACAATGCACTCATACTGCCTAGGAAATTGTAATCATTTTTATTCACACACATAAAGTAACTTCTATACATGAGAGTAAAAAGAAAATGTACAAAGCATAATATACTGTAATATAAACACACAAACAAAAAACAAGTAAAATGATATGTAGCCTACAGTGCTGTAACTAAAGCTGGAGTTTCACAACTAACAGTTCTTCACTGGTCGCTGTCCTCACCCTCGCTCTCCTGGCCAACGTACTCAACCTGTAGTTCCCAACCTGGGGTACATGTACCCCTATGCAGAGGTACTACAGGGGGTATTTAACAGAAAGGGGATGGGGAAAATCATCAATGACTAGACTTACTGAAATGTTACAGTAAAACCACAGTATTAGATAGATTTAAATGGGCGGCACTAATTGCAGCTCTTTGACCCTTTTTCTTATTGTATGTTATATTTTTCAAAATAAGGATCATAATGATAATTGCATTATACAGTAAGCTGCAGTTTCTAGGCAAAATGTTGAACAGATAAATCAAATACTTTCATACCTGGATTACTTGGATACAGAAATCAGGTAAAGTGGGTACTAAAGCCAAAAAGGTTTGGGAACCACTGCGTAACTGTGAAAAGGTTATAATGATGGACAACCATTACAGTAACTGACTTACACACCCACACACACTAAATTAATAGGTAAATAAATAAATGTCTTGCTCTATGCACAGTTTCCTTTCCTATACAACATAGAATTCCATAATTGAATGACTACATACCTGTTTTCCCTGCGAAAGGTTGTAATGTTCTCAACTTATTTTGACAATTTGTTTTGAACAGACTATTGTGCATGTGATGACTTATACAATGAAATGACACTGACACGTTTTAGAGGGAACAACCATTAGACTGAGAATCGACAATCAGTTTAGATCAACAAGATCTGTTCACTTGGAAATTGTGCTAAACGGAGCCTACCTGTACTTAATCATTTGAAAAGATGTACTGAGACATTGAGACGTGTACGAAGACATATGCAATTTGATGACATGATTAAAAAAATTAAATTCTGTTGTGAACAATTGCCAAGTGGTTTGGAGGTTTGTCCATGTTGTTTTGAGAATGTCATTTATGTTTCAAGAAATGAGCCAAACCAATGGAGAAATACTGTAAAATATGAATAGACTACAGATTTAATAGAGACTGGTGATCAGTGATGGGGTAACAGTCATTAGACAAGACAAAACTGAGTTTAAAGCCTCACCCTTAACATTCCAAACCTAACATCTATTTTAACTCTAATATTAAAACAGTTGAACCAGATCCTAACTCGTATTTCCAATTCTTGTATACAAAAAACATGCTTACAGTTTCTCAAACTGTACGCGCACAGGACCTGTGCTCGTGCATACTGTAGAATGCGTCACAGATTTTATTTATTTCCCCTCCAAAAATATCGGATTCTGAAAGAATTGAAATGTGTGAATCGGATGTAAATTCTGTGTTTCATGATGAATCTATGTTTTACACACTGACATTGAAAATATATTTGCATATTGTGACGAAGTATGTAGTTTATCAGGGATTTTTTCTAAAATTACATACACGTTTGAAAATGCATCTTAAATTGGACAGGGATTAAGTGATAACTTCTGCAGAGCCGATCACCATAGGAGGGCTAGGGAAATGGATTTTGTGATGTGTGTTTTGGTTTAGAAGATCATCTTAGGGCAAGAATTTAAAAAAAGATAAGAAAGCTTAGGGGTTATGTTTATGGTCAAACATACAATTATGGTTAGCATTTAGGTTACTTACTTTGCCTGGAACCTCCTGCATAAGGCAACTCAAATATGTATTTTTTTTTTTTTGGGGGGGGGGAAATTGGCATAGTGCTGCCAGGTATTTGGGATAGATAAATCAGATTACCTACCTTACCACGTCACATTTTAGCGACTCCTTGTGTGCAGATCAAGTGCCTTTAAATTAAATTCACGACCTATAGTTGGTGAGCGTAATCATCCTGTGCATGGTCTGACTAAAGGCTTCTTTGTTGGATGAGCAGTGCGAAAAGAATTATCCAACATGTTGTTGGATACGAAGCTGACAACAAGGCAGGGTTAGAGGAAAATTTGGAAACAACCAATTGGAAGAGGAGAAAAAACGTGAGGTTGGTTGGGGTACAATAGAGTTGTCGTGGTTTTAGATTTCTTTCCAAATGCGTTTCTGACATTGCTTAACACAGTGTGTATTACAACTGCATGTTTTTTCACTAATAGGTGCATGAAGCATTTATCCTTCATTTAAGGTTACATCAGCCTACATTAGGGTGACCATATATTGATTTCCAAAAAAGAGGACACTCGGCCCCGCCGCCAGTGTTGCCAACTATTTTCAATGGAAAGTAGCTAAAGCCTGCTCGAAAAGTAGCTAGATGTCGCTAGATGAGTCATACGCTATTTAACATATGTGTGACGTCATCACGTCCACTGAACTAAGATTTTGCACACGACAGAAACAGGAATGAACAACTGTCTTAAACTCTCTTGTGATTAAGTGCATAAAAAGCTCTTCCGATTAAGTGCATGAAAATAATAAAAGTAAATGGTCAAATTATACTCTTAATTCAAAACAAAAGGGAGCAAAACATATAGATTCATGATTGTCCTTGACAATGCTGTTTGCACATGCGCAGCTCATTCAGGTCTACGTCAGCTGCGGTCTGGTAGTGCTGCTCCGCCTTCTCCCCTTTCTCTCTCTGTGTGTCAGAGTTGCACTGAATAGAATAGACGGAGAGAGAGATGTGCCTCCGATTCCTTGCAGGAAAGCAAGACCACATGATCAAGGCATATTACTAGCAACTTTCTTCTACGAAAAGTAGCTAAGGGATGTCCAAAAAGTTGCTAGATTTGTCGCCAGTTGCTTTTTTGAAAAAGAATCGCTAAAGGGGGTCTGAAAAGTTACTAAAATAGCGTCACTAAGTTGGCAACACTGCCCGCCGCGAGACACAAATTCAGACAGGCTTTTCAGAGGTTAATGAACATGCTTTATCATGCCTCAATGGTACAAAAATATCTTCTGTAAACAAAGTACCATAGTATTGTGTGCAAAGTGCCAGTCAATATTAAAAAACATTGAAAACCGGACAATTTAATGGATTTTTTATAAACCCTCCCGGATGCCCTGGACAGTGCGTAAAAAGTGGACATGTCCGGGGCAAAGGGAACGTTTGGTCACCCTAGCCTACATAGAGTTTAACAGTGAAGTGGAAAAAGACATGAAAAATGTATGCAGTTTAAAAAACAAAATAGTTTACACAGTGTTTCTGGCAGTTGTTTTCCATTCCTCCATGGGTATTGTAGCATGGCAGCAGTTTTGCAGTGCTGCAGTGATTGCGACAGCCATATTTAAGATTGGGTTTAGGAATTAGAGACATAAATGTTAGGTTATTGAGTTTAACTTTAGGACGAGGTTAAGGTTAGAGTTAGGGTAACGTTAGGGTAACATTACTTTTTTTGCTGTACACTATGGACCCTATTTTAACAATCTAAAACGCAAGTATCAAACATGAAACAAGTGACATTGTGGGTGGGTCCCGGGCGCTGTTGCTATTATGCCGGCGGGATAAATGACACTTGTGCCTGACGCAAATCTAAAATGTGTAGGTCTGAAGTAGCTACATTAGTCATAGGTGTGGTTTGGGCATAACTTGCAATAAATCAGATCAGGCTTGTTCCATGGCGGATTGCTATTATAACGGAACGCTATTGAGTTTAAATTTTTACCAAATGTAAATAAAGAAATGTCACAAAGACATACTTTCTGATGTTTTTGGCTCACTCTCACTGAATCACGCAGCCCTAAATCACATGAAATACGTTCTGAGGGAACTATTTAGTAAAACCGAAATATGTCAAATATGAACGTATGAGAGGGTCAATTACGTTTGTAGGGAACTAAATTGAACACTCGAATAACGTTAAATATGAACATATGAAAATCATGACGTATCATGTAATTAGAATACTTTTTGCTCTGGCGGAGGTCGGGGTCGGTGGATGGGCGTATATTTCCGCATGCCAGTGTTTGCGAGTTCAAATCCAGACCGGCACTTTGTGCGTGTTTTGTTCTACATTGCATGCGTCATGCAGACAGACGATTTTCGTTTTTTTTTGCAATGTTAACCCTAACTTTAATCCTAACCTTAACCTCTCAGTAACGTCATATCTAAACTTAACTGTTAGTATCCTCATACCTAACCTTAACTGTGAATGTTGCAATTTAATTTTGAACGCTATGGAATGTATGGAATATGTGGAATGTTCTCGCATAAATCCGCTAAACTAAATGTAATATAAGTACATATACAGAGTACAAACGGAGTACAAAGGGAAGAATAGCTGTGATGCCCATCCCCCCGCCTCGCTCCCTGATGAGCTCAACACCTTCTTTGCACAGTTTGAGGTGGCCAACATCACTCCTGAGAAGCTAGCTGAGAACCCAGATGACTGCACTCTGTCCCTGGACGTGGCTGATGTAAGGAGAGCTTTTAAAAGAGTAAACCCGCGGAAGTCTCCAGGGCCAGATGGCATT
>JACXGM010038275.1:0-10877 GCA_016801145.1 Umbra pygmaea
TAAATCTCAGGTATAATCCTAGAGGTCAATGTAAGGTTAAATCTCAGGTATAATCCTAGAGGTCAATGTAAGGTTAAATCTCAGGTATAATCCTGGAGGTCAAAGGTTAAAAACATGAATAAGAGCACCAGAGATAATTGGTGGAGTTCTAGCCAGTGGCACAGGGTCTAGACTGTCAGCCCTTGTTGATTTCTTTGTAGCTATAGGTAGTAGGGCATCAAGCACCATATCTTTTGTAGAGAGGGTTAGTGAGAATGCTGGACTATTAGCATCTGAATCCACCTGTATAACAATTTCAGTTTCATTCTTGTCCTGATTATTTGAGGTAAATAACGGATATTTATCAAAAAGATTCCCTGCTTCAGATCAAGTGACATTGAAAGGCATTGGCAATATAATTCTTGTCAGTAATAAATCCAGTATCCTTTAGTATTTGTTTTGGTAGGGTTGCATACATATTGTTCTTCTGTGAATTTCCTGCTTTCAAGAATTTAGCGTGATTCCCAAAATAAACTTTTAGTGTAGTCAGAATTATGTCAGGTTCATTTTTGTCTTGTTTTTTAAAATTTTGACTACTTTTTCTCCCTTCCAAATTCCCACTGACACTGCCTTGTTGGCAGCTCCGCAACTCCTTGGACAGATCTGTGGAATGACGAGGGGCGTGAACATGGTTCATCCAACTACATGTCGCCAATTGGCACATGATTATTTTCACCAACTTTACAACTAACATGTGCCTGATCTGAACACAAGAATTTGCGCGAGGATGACGTGGCAGGGTAGATAATCTGATTTATTTAATCCAAATCCTGGGCAGTGCTATGCTAATTTGCGCTGCTTCATGCAGGAGGTCCGGGGAAAATTTAAAAACCATAGTCAGGCTCGAATCCGTAACTATCATGAAGCAGACTGTCCTGCAATGTAGCGACTTAGCCATCAATGCCATGCAGACCCGCCTAGGTCCGGTTCTTTTCACCATTTATATTAATAATATTTGTTCAGCTATAAATAACTGTAAACTTCACCTCTATGCAGATGATACTGTTGTTAGTTCTATTGCCCCTACAGCTGAAATGGCTGTCTTTAAAATCTCAGAGAAATGCGTTTAGAACATTTTGTGTATCAATGTTTTTTTTCACAAACTACCATCTTTTATTAATACACGTTTATCTCTCAGATTACTCTCAGGCAACCGACCCAAGCTCAGGAATTGATGTCATTACAGATCTCTAAGATCTCCACTGAATTGAGTAGATCTGCTTTTAGTTCCTTTGCCCCTCACATTTGGAATGAGTTAAAATGTACTTTTAAGTTGGAGGATCTGGTGCCATTATGCATTTTAGACATTTGCTTTAACATTTTATTACTGACTGTGTTTGTTTTATGTGATTGTGTTGCTTTGTTCTTGCTTCTTAATTGCTTTTAATTGCTTTGCTTGTTTACTCTACATGTCATGTTTAATGTTGTAGGAGTAGGAGAAAGAATGCAGAATTACTTGCCAGTGATGTTTATTGATTAGACAGAGCAGAGTGCCTAACAGCGGAACTGGTGGACATAACCTAACATACTGATATTGTCCAAAATCACCTACTAGACATTTGTCGTGGTGTAGGCACAATTTTAATCACGGAACACATACAGAAGGAAACTTAAACAGATAATACTTTACGACACTGACAGGAATACAATATTACTGTAAATATCTACAGCTCCTCGCTTTCTCCAACCAGGCGACAGCAAACATTGTCACACAACTACAATGGAGACCTGAGGGAAAACTTATACACTTATCCTTCCAAGTAAGTTTTAACAAACAAGGATTTTCTCTGGTCTGTTGGCGCATGTCTTTTTGTACATAAAACAGTATAACAGTGTAACGTAAACATTTATTTTTTACTTTTAAGGTGCAGGATGTGAGCTGAATATGAACAGGATATCCTACAGTATATGAACTGTAGAAATCAGATTTTGCCTTCCTGATGGTGTCTTAGCTGCCTGAAGATCCGCCAGTCAGAGCTAGAAATACAACAAGATCTAGAATTCAAAGCAAACTTAGTGCCCGCCCCCTGGCTCATAGCTTCCAGTGGGTAAAGACTTTGGGCCAACTTAGCTTTTTTATCATTTACACTTATGGTAAAATCTTCAATTGTTCTAACAATGTCACTTGAGAATTATACCTACCTACCTAGCTCAATAACCTACCTAGGTACAGATGCAGGTATGTTGCTTTAATCCAAGTTCATACACAAACACTTAGACACTAATGTGTTGCTAATCGGCTACAACCAATGCTAAACTGAGTGCCCGCTTCCCTCCCTAGAAAATGCTTGATCAGCTATAGTAACTTCCAGTGACATCCAATGTAGCTTTAGCCTTTTTATGGTATCAGTAATGGAAATGTCAGTCAAAAATCAATTGAGAGCACCTCAGGTGTTATTAGATTACAAGTTGACTATACCAAAGTTGTGAAAATTTTGAAAAAGCTTGGATTAAACTGCAACTGATAAATACAAACCCATCGTTGCAAAGACAAATGTTTGGAAAAGGATTGCAGATGATATTGAGCTACCAGGTTAGTTGGCTAGGTTTAGAAAAACCTAGCAACTGCAGGTTAGATCTGTATGCGTGCCAATGCATGCACATCCAATGCAAGCAAAACCCTGAAAGCACTGCATCTGCTATGCTACACATCGTGCTATGCGTCTTTGCATTATTGGCGGACTTCTTCATTGGAAATTACTGGACTTCCATTGTTACACAAATGCAATGACGGATTCTGTGTGATCTGGGTTTCAGAATTGTACAGAGGTACTAGACCTAAGGTACGCCCATTCTAATGTTTCTGATGACTAGACAGTTAGAGGTCAAATAATGTGTCTGTTATTTTTGTATCAGCCCCAGTTGTTATGCTGCTAAAGTTTATGTGCCGGGGGACGAGGGTTTTTCTGTCCTTTCTCAGTCCCCCGTTCCTCATTCATTTGTGACGGGGACGAGAGACCTTTACCGCGGTACTAGACCCACTCTAATGTTTCATGTCATGTTGATCTTAGAAGGACCCAAACCCTTGGAACATGCTTTAGGACCATGTGGCCTGATTACTCCTTCCTGTCTATGTCCTGTGCCCACCCTGCTGTGCTGGTGCCCACGTCACTGATGTGGGGGTCACGTTTCCACCTGGTGACTCCAGCTGTACAACTCCAGAGAGCATTGCTTTCTCCCTGCCCAAGACCACCGAACTGTATTGATGCTACATAATTCTATGGTCACAGCCCACCCATTCCTATCTCCATTTATAAACACTAATTGAACACTGATAAACAAAGTGACCTTAATACAATGGGCTGTGTACCTTCAGATCCCCCACCCAGTACAGCCAGAAGAGGACTGACCACCCCCTTGAGTCTGGCCTCTCTCTAGTGGCCCTTTTCGACCGAATACCCCGGGAATATTTTGGCCCAGGAACTTTTTTTAAGGGGGTCATTTTTGTCCCTCTAGACCGTAGCAGTTTGTGTTCCGATCGGGGGTCTAAAGTACCGGGAAGATTAGGCAAATTAGTCCGGTGACGTATGCTCACTGAGCGTGACGGCTCCTCCCAGGCCCCAGAAAGGGGCGGAAATGTAGAGCAACGAAAACGTCATTACAAAGTGCCGGGCAAGAATCATTGTTTGTGCGACACTGTACGGAGGATATACGCAATCCTGTTCCTGTTTGTGATGTATTGTTTAGCTAAAGAGGTCCTTGTTATTTTAGTACCTTGTACAATCTGTATTAGACGATCTGGTCAGCTCGCAAATGAAAGGCTAAATGGACAAAGAGAATAATTGTGAAACCCGCTACCAAAACTAATTATAGAAATGCCTTTGTTACGAAGTTGCATCGCATTACGTGATCATTAATTGTGGAGATGATGTGGGGTACTATGTCCTTGGTGATGCAGCCTATCCTTTGAAGAGGTTACTGATGAAACAGAGAATGGGTTTCCAGTACACCAAACCATGACCTGATCAGGGTGTAGATGCACCTACTGGTGTATTAAAGTTTTTGAATGCAGTGTAGCTAAAGTATGGTGTATACACCCGTTTCAATAAAGATGATAACGGAAAATCATTAATCTTGCACTGTGCAAATTTTAAAACTGGTTAACCTTACCCTGGTTTAAATACAGAGCATATTGCTGTTCAATTTGTCAAATTGCCTGCCTGAGTCTACTGTCTCAGAGCATAGTACATGTTATTCCAATTTGGTATCTTAAACAGTAAGTTTGCCTTTACACATGTAATCAGAAATATATTTATTGGCAAGTATGTGCATACCAAACAAGGATTCATTTTTGTCCATTGTTGCATGTCTCAATTGTGCATAAATTAACACACTTTAAACATTTTTCACATTTTAAGGTGCAGGGTATGGGCAGAGTTTGATCAATCAGGAAATTGACAGTATGCAAACATGTGTATGTGTACAGGCTATGTAAGTATCTACACCAGGGGTCTGCAACCTTTACCATCAAAAGAGCCATCAAACCTATTTGACCCATAAAATTATGATAACACAGCTTTTATATAGTATAACTATATTGCATTTATGAAATTTCAGATCAAAGTTACAAACCCTTCTGTGCTCCTATCATAACAGATGTCTATTTCTTGTTTATTTCCAAGTTATATATTTTCAAAGCTACATGGAGACACTGTAGAGGGGCTGAAGAGCCACCAGTTGCAGACCCCTGATCTATGCTGTACATAATATACTGTAATGTACAGTATAGTGTAAGCAGCAGTATGGTGTAAACATTGTTAGAGCTTCTAAGATGATGGAAATAAATAGTAGGATATCAATTATGTACCACCTGACCGGCAATTAAAACCGTAGCTTAAAAACTTCTATTTGCATGCAAATAAAAGATTGACTTCAATAAAGTGACGAATTGCAAAATAACCAGTGTCCAACATCGAGCAGCATTGTGCAAACTGTATGAGAACAGACAGAAACCCATTCTGGAATTCCCGCCTGAGCCGTCTGCTTTCTTCAGCTTCCGCCTGCTGGAATGCCAACTTTCCTCCTCAGCACTCTTTCCTCTGCATGGTGGGTTATCATCAGCTGCATGTACTGGTCTAGCTGCTAGTGTCCATGTTGCAGGATGGCCGTATTTTCATCATCATGCTCCTCAGTGCCTCAAGGAAGTCTGAATCCATTTTCCTCTAAATCAAAATAGACAACACAAAATGTACATTTAATACTTCATTACAAGAATATTTTTTAATTAAAAGGTTGAAAATGAAATTAAAAGGAATGATGCATAGGTTTAACCCTCCCCACCAAACATGGCCTCCCTCAACCCCTGCAAAAGATTTAGAGCACCAATAATACATCCTACACATGTCTGTTTTTAATTGTTGTGTTATTTTCAAGCATTTGGAAATGGATAGAAATTGTCTTAATGTTTTTTTAGGCCATTGTTTTTTTATGGAAGCTAGCGTACTGCGTGATTACTGTAGGTTATGTGGTATGATTACATTTACAAATATACTGGTTAATCTAATTTATTTATGTTGTTTTGGTCAAATATATGCTTTGCATTGATGAAGGTGGATAGATTGTTGAGTAGTAGTTGAGTAGCTAGGTAACTTTGTGAGCTATATCAAAAATAAATAATTATTAGCAATTTTTTTCTTTACATATGACGAGATTCCTATAGTCACCGGAAACAATCAACAACAAAAACAACACAGTAGAAACCAATTTTAGTAGCACAAACCCCTAAACCGATTGAGATTACGAATCATAATACAATAACATTTTTCTCTTTAAACAGACAACATGGCTTTGTACCTCGGCTTCTATGCGTTTCGGAAGTACACTTGAGACGAGGGCTTACTGTTGCTCTCAAGAAACATGCTCACCTCTGTTGCCTGCAGCATACTGTGGGCAGCTGATTCATCTGAAAATTACGATGAGAAATTAAAAACTACAAAAAAGTTTAAGATAAGAGAATATTATTTTGATGTGGTATTATTTACCTTCAACGATCTGGTCCTCAGATTCTTGGCTAGCTTCCAACAATGCATGTGCCGAGTCTTGTTTGTGCTATCCCAGAAAAAGGAAGGTCTAACCGTTTGTGTGCCTGTCAGAACCATTAGTGTTGTTATGGTCCTTTATTTCTTTGTAGTTATGCTTTAATTTCTTTAGCTTCTCTCTGCACTGTTTTCTTGTGTGAACAATGCCCAGCGCATACAACCGACATGATATTTTCAGATACACTTACTTTCTCATTACGATCACCATTTCCAGCTCCCGCTGTATTTCATCCTCAGCATAAATGCACAGTAAAGCCTGAACCTCGTCGTCGGTTTATCGGTCGTATTTCTTACATTCAAATTGAATGATTTTGAATTCGCTAATAAAACTGTTACTGTTTACACGGTAGCGGAGTTTTAAAAATGGTGGTTGCAATGAAATATTCAGCGTGGATTCACCAACCAATCAGCATGTTTTATGCCAAAGTCCAACCCCCTAAAGGTCAGGAACTTTCAAAAGTACTACCTTCTGAGGAGGTACGACCATTCCACATGCTCATTAACTGTTTATAAAAAACTTTGTTTAAAACCTTTACTAAGAAGATCTGTAAAGTTATTCAGATGTTTTACGAATTACCTTTCAAATGCAGTCTTCCCTACCAACTGTTGTTGTCCAAATGTTCCCCGCTAACAATTTATACTTAAATCAATCTCAATGAAAACATTTGGAATATGACAAATAAGTTTACCCCTTATGCATGAATACTCAAATGCATACCCAACATATGATAACATTACATCGTTTAACAACATATGGGTAACTTATTTCAGAATAAGTACTCATATATACATAATGCAGTATATAGGCTGCAGTGTTCAGAAGAAGTTCATGTAGATCATAACAGAAAGGTAAAATCTAACAGAAACAGCGGTTAAGACCCTTAGTGATATGCCCCGCCTTCTGGAGCAGCTGATGCTACGTACACCTTGATTACTACCACCAGCATGCCAAGACACATGAAAGACAATTATTTTATATCATTATTTTTATAATAATCATTTTTATTTTTAAAATAATAATTATTATTCCACCAAATTTTTATTTCTGAACTCTTCCTAAATTAACACATTCGTATTGTTGTTTAAACATGAATATTCACCTATTCACTTTACATTAATTTATTATTTTGTAAAAAAATGTATTAAAAAGCTGATTCTGTCATATGCAGAGAAACTTGATACTCTTCAGTTTGCCTATCAGGCAGGAAGAGGTGTAGAGGATGCAAAACTTTTTATTCTGAATAGCATCTATAAAACACTTAAAACCACAAGCTCATGTCAGGCTCTTGTTTGCAGACTTTTCCTCTGCATTTAATTTAATGCAGCCTCACCTTTTAATACAGAAATTAAAATGTGATTTTAATTTGCCTCAAAAGCTTGTTTTGTGGATTTAACATTTTCTGATTCGTCGTGAGCAGAGGGTCTTAGTGAATAAACATATCTCAGACCCTCTAACTATGTCCACAGGTGCACCACAAGGCTGTGTCCTCTCTCCTCTTCTTTTTATTATGGAGCTCTCAGGAGGGTAGCCACTTAATCAAATTTTCAGATGACACGGTATTGCTGTTACTTCTCCAAGGTTCAGCATCTGAGCATTGGAGGGCTCTCCCTGACTTTGTTTCTTGGTGTGACAAAAAATGCTTGGACTTAAATGTCTCAAAAACCAAAGAACTTCTTATTGATTTTAGACGGCATAAAGCAGCAGCTAAGGTGTCTGTTATCCACAATGATAATGTTGAAATGGTCACCTCATATAAATATTTAGGTACTATCTTTGACGACCACCTGAAATTCTGCTACCTCCTGTCCCCCTGTTAGACCCTGCTACATGATTAGATTTTTCAAGTGTTTTCCCTATGTTAGGTCCGACATTGACGAAGAAAGAATTAAACTCATCTGCAATATCTGTTCATAGCCTTTCCTTTGTGCTTGAAATATACAGGTAGATTTTTACTCTGCGAATCTGGCTTCATAACCTTATTTACATTTTCCAAGTTTCTTTAATATTAGCTCTGTAATCATATAATTTATTTCTATAATAATCTTTTTGGCCTGCCGCATTATAGTTATTAACGTGTTCTTATTTTTTTGTATTTCATTTCATGATTGCTAGACTTATATTTAATAAAATCTTTATGGCTTCCGCAGGGCTCCATCTTGGCCCCTTCTTTATTTTCTCTCTATATGCTACCTCTGGGCTCCATCCGAAGGAAACATGGTGTTACCCCACATTTACATCCCTATTAAGAGAAATAATCCTTCGGTGCTGAACTCTCTTCTGCTATGCTTAGAAGAGGTCAAAGAATGGTTAGCCCAAAACTTCCTCTTCCTAAATGAAGAGAAGAGTGAGGTTATTGTTTTTGGCCCAAATGAAAATTCTCAGCACCTAAATCCTGAGCTAGAGAGCTTATCAGCTTTTAAATCCACAAGAGTGCGGAACCTGGGCATACTTGTAGACCAATCTCTAAAATTTGATAAACACATTTATCTGTAATCAGCGCTAGTTTCTACCAACTTCCTTTAATTTCAAAAATTAGAGGCTTTCTTACTCCTAAAACCCTAGAAATAGCTGTTTATGCTTTTATTACATGTAGGCTAGACTACTGCAACTCTCTATATTGCGGTATATCAAGCCACCAAATCGTCCGTCTTCAGCCTGTCCAAAACGCTGCAGCCAGTCTCATCCACAAATGTCGGAAATATGACCATATCACTCCGATTCTCAAATCGTTGCACTGGCTGCCAATTCGACAGAGAATAGATTTTTAAAATGTACTCCTTGTTTGTAAAACTCTACATAACCTAGCCCCGGTCTATCTCTCTGAACTTGTCCATCCTTACACCCTGTCCCGAAGCCTAAGATCTCTTGATCAAGCTGGTTGTCCCCCGGTTTAGACTCAAGCGTAGAGGTGAGCGTGCTTTTTCGGTGGCAGGCCCGCGTCTCTGGAACTCCATGCCCCTACAGATTAGAACGGCCTCTACCTTGTCTGTTTTTAAGTCTTTATTAAAAACCCACCTGTTCTCTTTAGCATACTAACCTTAATCTCTGGCTGATTTTACATTTTTATTTTTAGCCTACGTTTTATACTTTCATACTTGTGTTACTGTGTGTTGTTATATAGGTATTTTTTATTACTTTCTTTTAGATTTATTTTCTGTAAAGCACTTTGGTCAGCCTAGTGGCTGTTGTAAATGCGCTATATAAATAAAATGACCTTGACCTTTATATATATTTTTTAATTACAGGCCTTCTGTAACCCACTAGTTATACATGGCTTTTTATCAAACTTATTCACTTTACTCATTTTTAAGGGACAATTTTTATAATAAAGGGTTACAAATATGTTCAAAAAGACCTCATAAGCACGATTAACATCCTCTACAAAAACTTTACCCCAGTCCTGGTCAATCAAGTCCTTCCTAAAGGATTATATTTCCTTCTCCGTCCGCCTTCGACTATATTTAACTTTTTCAACATCGTTAATTTTCTTACCAGTATTTAGGCCACAGACAATCAAAACTGGAAAATGATCACTGCTATCACATAATAGCAGACCGCTATAGAAGGTAATGTCAATATTATTATCAATCAATGTTGAAGTCGTCGGTGTCACTCTACTGGGTTGCAATATCACCGGAAACATACCTTTACTGAACATTTCATTTAAAAAATCATGGGTTGTCGTTTGGCCTTGTGGCACTCAAGGAGAGTGCTCCTATTCTCAGTTCATTACCTGTATACGAGGCACCTGGGAGCCTTGTTGACTTTTAAAACCTGTCTTAAGACATCTTTTTATACAGGCTTTTTAGAACATGTTTTATTGGGTTTTTACGGCATTTTATCTGTATTTGTGGATTGTTTATATATATGTATATAAGGCTAAAAAGCCTGTATAAAAAGATGTCTTAAGACAGGTTTTAAAAGTCAACAAGGCTCCCAGGTGTCAATAGATTTTATTGAGGTAATTTAAATGTAATTTTTTCTTGCTTCTCATGAAGCACATTTAGTTTATCAATAGTATCTATTGAAAACCTGTTATGTTCCTCCTTACTTCTTAGGCAGACAGTCTGTCCTACGTTGGCCCGGTGGAAATCATTGGAATAGGATTCCTGATCTTCGTCATCTCCCTACTCCTCCTCCTCTTCATCATCTTTAGGAAGAAGATCATGTTTCAGAGGAAAGACTATAACCCTGGACTGGGTCAGGACGGAGGAGGGGGAGTGGCCAAGGAGGGTGTGGCATCGTGCGTGTCTGGTACAAGTTTGGGCGTGTCTGCTGTCTCATTCGGGACCAGATTCCTGCTGAAAAATACAGGGTTGGGGTCGGAGGGTATCGAGTTCAAGGCTGTACGTGTTGCTGCTGAATCACGATCACCCGGTAATGCCAGTGTCAGCGTCAGAGATGAAGGTATACCTGGAGGTGTTGTGACTTTTGGAGGTGTAGGAGAAGGAGTGGGGCCTCCTCAGGTGATGGTACGTCCTACTACATACCCGGCAACAACGCTACCTGGCTGGCATGGCAACAATAAGACAACACAAGGAGTTGAAGACCAAATAACATCCAACGAAAGCTCTCTTTCCAACAGTCAGGTAAGAATGTTTTGAACTCTATTTCTTACAGTCAGGTAAGCGTGTGTTGAACTCTATTTCTTACAGTCAGGTAAGCGTGTGTTGAACTCTATTTCTTACAGTCAGGTAAGCGTGTGTTGAACTCTATTTCTTACAGTCAGGTAAGCGTGTGTTGAACTCTATTTCTTACAGTCAGGTAAGCGTGTGTTGAACTCTATTTCTTACAGTCAG
>JACXGM010038276.1:0-10877 GCA_016801145.1 Umbra pygmaea
TTTCCTTGTAGAATGTGCCTGACTGTATCAATGGTTTCCTTGTAGAATGTGCCTGACTGTATCAGTGGTTTCCTTGTAGAATGTGCCTGACTGTATCAATGGTTTCCTTGTAGAATGTGCCTGACTGTATCAATGGTTTCCTTGTAGAATGTGCCTGACTGTATCAATGGTTTCCTTGCAGAATGTGCCCGTGAGCAGAATAGAATTTCACTGACATTTTACAACAAGTCTACAAGCAAGTTACTTCAGTGTTTTAAACCAGAGCTTAAATTAAAGATGGCCATTGGAAATGTGTGTTCCCTGTAAATTCACGCAGGAAATTTCAAGTTGAAATTGTTTATTTAAATTTAACCACTGGAGGTAGCTAGCCAGATAAATAACTATGCAACTTATTTCTTACATTTTACTTGGATGACTGATTTACTGATGACTGGAACCCTTTGTTTTATGTAGAATATGCATTTTGTTTGTACCGTTCTTTTGGGATGTTTTCTCATGTTGGGCAGGTTTACACTTACTGTATATAATACAATGAGAATAGTCAGATCTTCGTCTCTCTTTGTCCTGCCTGCTCATTCTTCAAAAGATAATCCGTCACAAACATTCTCTGTAAGGGAAACCATTCAGGGAACCCAACGTTCTGGGTCACCTGGGTTTTAGGTGATATACCAGAGGTTGCTTTATTTTAGTTGGGCCTTGGTTTTTTATGTGATTTATTCTGATCGCTCCTGATGAGGCTGGTTTTTCATAGTTTGGAGGAAGCGGAACATCTTCTCAACACGGTCGCAACGTTAATCACACACATAGCGTTCTAATTCCGCCAGTCTCTTATAAGACGTTGGAAACTGAACGTCTGTCTGCCGAGTTTGCAATTGCTAAACAATGGGGAAAAGCCATGTAGATTCGACCGACGCAGTATAATGCTAACCAACCAATGGGCAGACGTTTTCCCCCTAAGACACAGCCCCTTCTCATTTGCATAATGAGGCAGAAATGCATACAGAAATGTATATATGACGGGTAGAAATAAATAGCGTTGAAGAAATAAATAGGGTAAAAAAATACAAAGGAAGAATAAAACAGACAAAAATATTATAATATACACATAAATACATACATTTAAAAAATAAATAAATAAATAAATAAAGTTGAAAATTATAACAGGCAATAAATAAATAAGGTAATTATTAAAAAGGTGAATAAATAAAGAAGCTAATTAAAAGAGATATATACATTAATGTCTCATTGTATAATTTAATTACTGCCTAGATTTATTTATTTACTGTATTTATTGAGCAATTAATTGTATGCTTATTTATTTTTTAGCATTTATTTATATATTTATTTCTTATTTTGTCAGACTTGGTCCTCCATATAGATCTAAAGGCATGGACAATCATAGAGATTAAACAACCTATATTAAGACTTTATGTGTACAGTCCTCTTTGTCCTTCCCTTCTTGATCCTTCAGTAAATGAGTATCATCTTGGTAGCCCCCAAGGAGCAGAAGTGGTTTTCCACCCTCACTGATACTTTTCTAATGTTTGCCTGGGCACAGGTGGGGGCTGCTGGAGCTCAATGATTCCATTACCACACTGGACCACTGATTACTGCTCAGCATTAGAAGAGTAGAGACAGTGATTGAGATGGGGAAAAACAATACTTTAGAGTGAAAGGAGACGCATGGTGCAAGAGAGACAGAGACAGAGAGAAATGGAATTTTGCATTAGGGACTATGGTTTATGAATCAGTCTGCACACCAGCACTCAAGGCTGGGCATCTCAGGCTGTGCACGCTCTTGGATGTCATCCTACCTGGCAGGCTGCTACTACAAGGTCACATGGAGAGGATCTGTATGTGAGCTACTCACTACGGGTGTCCCTCAGGTCTTGGTTCTAGGCCCTCTCTTCTTCTTTCTACACTAACTCTTTTGGCTCTGTCAAACCATCACAGAGTCTCTGCTACCGTGCTACCTCGCTCATGTTCGTTCTCTATTTCTGACAAGGAGGTGACACATACCTCTTTGTGTGCGGAGACGGCTCAGTGGTTAGGTAGTCAAACTGGTGGTCGGACGTTTGCCGGTTCGATTCCCAACTGTGCCTAAATGGCACTTTACCCTAGGTTGCTCCGGGGGAATGTCCCTGTGCTTACTATAAGTTGCTTTAGATAAGGGTGTCAGCTAAATGACTAAAATGTAAATGTAAAACGTATGTGCAGCAGACATCTCTGCCTGAATGTCGGCTGACGCTCAATCTTATGTTTTTTCAAAATGTAGACAGGAATCAAAACAGACGCAAATACTTTGACAATTTTCAAACAGCATAATTTCAGTGTAGCTAAAGTTTGTGAGGGCAACCAAAATTTGGCAGCCTAGTTTATTTTTAGACTAACTTGGCTCACTGCCAACAACTGTGTGTTCTGAATCAGTATCATCCTGGACAAGAGTCAGGCTCTTCTTCATGTATCATAGACTGTCTGTATCTAGTCATGATTATTGTCTCAAAAAGACATATCCATTGCTACTCTTAGTTGTCTGGTTAGTACTCTAAGGGTTCCTGGTTAGTACACTAAGGGTTTCTGGTTATTACACTAAGGGTTCCTGGTAAGTACACTAAGGGTTCCTGGTTAGTACACTAAGGGTTCCTGGTTGGTACACTAAGGGTTCCTGGTTAGTACACTAAGGGTTCCTAATCTAGCATTCATACCACTAAAACAGTAGCAAGGTAAAAATCAATATATCAACACAAAAATATCTCAGGTAAATAAATTCAACCTGCAAGAAAATCTCAGTCAAAATTCACTTATTTTCCAACCTGATCTCAAAGAAAATTCCATGATGCCCATGTAAGTCAATGACAGGCAGCATCCGTGGTCCACGCACAGATTCCCTCTTCCAACATCTGCGCTCCTAGTCTGGCTATCGCCAGACCAAGCTCAAACTTTTAAGATTGAACATCAGTCTGGGGAGTCTGCTCTGTATTTTCTACTGCACAAGATGTGTGATCGATGGGCATATCTCAAATGACACTGTACGCAATTGGATAGTCCTTCAACCAATCAAACCAATGAAACAAAGCTGCTTGCCATCGCCATTGTGCTAGATAAGCCAGTTTGTAATTGGTCCAAGCAAAATTGGAACGGAAGCAGGATAGAAATAATGTACAGGTTTCCAGCCTGAGCTGCAGGGCGAAATCAAATCACCGGCAGATCAGGCTGGGTTTACCCAGACTACTGCTCTCCCCCAATTGAACCATTAGTAACCCCATGCCTAACCTTAACCTAACCTTAACCTCAGAAACGTCATGCCTAAACTTAACCCTAACCTCCTGTCATTGACTTACATAGGCATCACTTCCGTGGGCCCATCATGGAATTTTCAACGATTCTGTGAAACCACAGATTTTGAGTTAAGGGGCTGTGTTCATTTCACAGAATTTTGTGAGATCATGTTGTTTATTCTGTAAAATGTTATTTTTGTGTTTTTTTCCCCTTTTTCTCCCCTCCCAATTCCCACTGACCCTGTCTTGTCGGCAGCTCCTTGGACAGATCCGAGCAGGCCTATTGTTTTCGCACAGCTCATCCAACAAGGAAGCCTTTAGTCAGATCATGCACAGGATAATTACTTTCACCGACAGTACTTCTGTGATTGAATTTACAGGTGCCTGATGTGAAAGCACAAGGAGTCACTGGAGAGCGATGTGGCAGAATAGATATCTATCCCAAATCCTAGAAAGTGCTATAGCAATTTGCACTGCCTCATGCTGGAGGTCCGGGGAAAGTAAGAGAACCCATAGTCAGTCTCGAACCACTGACTATCATGAAGCAGCTTGTCCTGCAATGCAGCGACTTAGCCCACTACCCCACACGCACACCCAGGCCCAAGCTCAATCTTGACCAGACAAAGTTGTTCTTCTGGGGTAAGGCCTGTCCGCTCATCGAGCTCTCTATCACAATTATCTACATAGTTTCTTCTTTACAAACAAATAGTTAAAGTTGGATGTAATGGACTCTTGTTAACATGACGTCTTGGCCTTGATGTGCCATACTTCTAATAATCCATCTATGGGCCTATTCACATTAACATTATTGGGATAACAGGACAGTTTATATAATATGAACACAATAATCTACAGAATATATTGTAGAAAACTATTCTATTCATACTTGGGAAAATATTGATAAAAACGGTTGGCCATATGTCAAAATTGTATTTCCTAACAGATATCGTTACAACAAGCATAATATTTAGGTTACAACCTAGCCAGGTAATCTAGCCAGAGTAGCTGAGCCAGCTAGTCAAACTTTATATGAAATAACTTGTTTGTGTGGAAAAGAACAGTATTTCAAAATTTTTAACCAAATTGCTAATTATTGCTTTTGCAAACTATCTCTGCTTGCAAGTGTTCAAATTCAAATGTTTAATTGTGCTCAAATGTAACATTTGCAAGCAAAGAAGGTCTCATTTCTGCACCTGTCAGTAGGTTTCATCCAGGCTTGTGAATAGAATGTCTGTTGCATATTGTCCTGCAACATTCAGGGGAACTGTGACATGGGGCCATTTAATATTACTATTAGTGGATGATGATGCTTCGCCTCAGTCAGATAATCACTTCCAGCAATCTGTTACTTTCCCAAGGCTTTAATCTCTTTTGCACAAACAAATAGCTTCATCTCACTGCAAAAATGACACTCCAAAAATAAGTACAAAAACTATGAATACAAGGTATTTCTTGCTTGTAATAAGTAAAATAATCTGCCAATGGAACAAGACAAATTTCACTGATTTTCAGGGCATATTTACTAAAAACAAATATTATCTAATACAAATATAGCTTGTTAAGAAAATATTTCTTATGTTAATTTTTTTTAACCTGAATACAAGATAAATATACTTTTTGCCAATAGAACAAGATTTTTAAGACAGGATTTTTTGCAGTGTGGTCAAATATAGGGATGGTAGATGTTATAAAAGTGAAAGAACTTCTTATTTGTTTATACTGATAATATGTTTGTTTGATGTTTCGAAGCAGGTAGATCTAGTGAGGAATAAGACAATTTTGTCTAGATTGCTTCATAACAGTTAATTAAAAGTTATGGACTGATTTGTTTACTAATTCAGATAACGTCATAATAATTTCAGAATTGTACAATAAAAATGGCCTTGATTACCTTTACCCCCAAAGCCTTGAGTTCTTTAAAAAGAAAAAACACATCAGACAGACTCCTCTTCTCTTTGCCTTCCTCCCAGGCAATAAATATGCCATGATATTTTTATTATTATCCTCATTATATGGCTGGTGGAAACCTCCGCCTGCGTCCATCATGCTCTAATCCGGGTCTAATGGCTCTGACCCGTCTGGGACACAGGTGGTCGCCAGAACCACCCTGATTGGGTCCATTTATTAAAGCCGGTCGGAAAAGGCGCTGGCCCGACTTGTCATTACTACGTTCTTGGGTTCCACTGTTTCATTCCCTGGCCAATGAGGGGCTAATCTGTGGATATTAATGTGCGGATATTAGCCCCCTGCTCTCTTCTCTCCTCATAGCCCTGGCGCTGTTCTTTTCTAATGGGTCAATTAGGCTAGGTTAATTCTGAATTGGACCCTTCTGCAAATCACCATTTATTACCCACCCTGTACTCCCCCCTGTAACCCCAAACACAGACCTCCTCCAGCCAAAGACCACCCAAAGGTGTATTATTCATCGCAATCAAATAAGTGTGCTGTCTGAAGAAAGTTCCTTCTCTCTCCTTCTTCACCTTCCTCCATGTCTCTCCCTTCTCCTCTTCTCCTCCCTTTACCTCTCCCTTCGAAGAATTGCTTTTATTGAGCAACGGCAAGCAAACACTCCCCACTCCTGGACCCCCAGCTTCCAGCAGCCAGCCAGATCTCCGTACAGCCCTCCCCTTTTAGAAAATGAGGCAATTCTCTCATTGTAATAATGCGCCTCTGTCATCTTCCCATTATCAGCATGATAAAAGATGAAATATTCACAGAGGCTGGCCTCCTAACCTGATCTGGGCTTGATATTGAGGCTGTGGAAAATGAGTTTTATCAGCTTTAATATACTCCTTGGCAGACTGACCCTTGAAATTAAACATTATTACAGAGCGGATATTTAAAAAACCGGGGCCACAAATTACATCAAAATGAAAATATTAAGGAACATTACGAATATATCAAGTGCCGCTCTGCGGCTTGCCCCCCCACCGCTCTCCGCCAACCTGGCACTGTTGAGGAGCCTTTGCTGGTCGGGATGGCGGTGGTAGCGGCGTTATAAGTGTCACGGCGGCAACGTTGGTGCTGAGGAAATAATAACAATGCGGCCTGTCTCGCCATCATGTGTCTGCATAAACTAATTATCCTCCCGGCACTTCTCATTGCACATCTTTATTAGGGGAGCAGCGCACCGGTGGAAGTGTCTCTTTCAGAGTCACGGCACTCATGTGTGGATACTCTAGGATTGTATCTGCATGTATGTGGTGGGTGTGTGCTTTTGAGGGGAATTGCATTTTGTTTTGGTTTTAGAGTCAGGAGTGCATTTATGTATGGGAGTATATATATGAGGGGTGGAGCTTATTTGTCTTTGTGTTGGAGTGTAGTTGTGTGTGGGAGGGTACCTGTGTTTGGGAGAGTTTTTGTGTGTGGGAGTGTAGTTGTGAGTTGGAGTGTATTTGTATGTTGGAGTGTATTTGTTTGTTGGAGTGATAGTGGTTTGGTGAGAATTTGTTTAGTTTTTTTTCTTCATTTTTCTCTCTTCCCAATTCCCTCTAATCCTGCCTTGTCGGTAGCTCTGCAACGCCCTGTACAGATCTGTGGGATGGCGAAGGGCATGCACTTGGTTCATCTAACCACATTTTGCTCTAGCCGCCAATTCTTTTTGCACTGCGAGTCCAACACAGAAGCCCTTAATCAAATCATGCGCAGGATGATTACAATCACCAACTATACTTCTGCGATTGAACCCAAAGGTGCCCGATCAGGAAACAATCAGTCCCTGGAGAGCGATGTGGCAGGATAGATAATCAGATTTATCCAACCCAAATCCCAGACTCGAACCTGTGACTATTATGATGTAGACTGTTGTGCAATGCAGTGACTTAGCCCACTACACCACAAAGTGTTTGTTTGTTGGAGTGTATTTATGTGTTGGAGCGCAGAGATGTCTTCAAGTCACTGCATGCAAGTCTGAGTCAAGTCTCAAGTTTTAGAATTCGCCTGATGGTTATTACATTCAGTGAGAATCCAAAAGGTAGCTTGATATCAATGTTTCCGCTGCAGTAATTTGGCTAGTTGGCTAACACAACCTTATTCTACTACTTTGCATTAGCTAGGTAATTACCTGCTTACTAAGTTAGTTACCTCCTGACTAAGACTGACTAAACTCTCTCTGTGTCCCTTCAAGTGGCGCAAGAAGTTTGATGTTGTGGTACAGTAGCTACATCTCTGCCCCCTTAATTTTTTTAAATCTTCATAGCCAAAAGCTGTTACAATTGGAACAGGTCCAATTCCAATTGCCATTTTGGCTGTTCATTTCCCTCTCACTTCTCTGAGGAGAATTGTCTCTAACATTATCTAGGTGAATTTCAACTTTAATTGCTTCAGCTGTTAGAGCCTGACCAGAACAGGGCGTGAAGGAAGGTTTGTTTCCTTAGTTTTAGCTATTATATATGTAAGTCCAATGACTACAAGTCCAAGTCAAGTCTCAAGTATTTTGAACAGATCACAATTCAAGTCACAAGTCAATTTATTGTGTATTTGTGTGTTGGAGTGTAGATGTTTGTGGGCAGAGGGGCCATGCCCATTGAAACTTTTAGCCAAGTGGAATTTCCTTTTAATACTCTCAATACACACTGTGCCCCCTTAAAATAGGTGCATGACACTTCTGTGTATGGGTGTAAAGGGGTGTGTGGGAGTGTATACATGATGAGTGGAGCTTATTTGTCTGTGGGAATGTATTTGTGTGTGCAGGGGTATTAGTGTACAGTCGTGGTCAAAGGTTTTGAGAATGACACACATACAAATTTTAACAAAGTCTGCTGCTTCATTGTTGATGATGGCAATTAGCATATACTCCAGAATGTCATGAAGAGAGATCAGATGAATTGCAATGAATAGTCCCTCTTTGCCATGAAATTATCTTATTCCCCCCAGAAAACTTCCAGTGCATTTCAGCCCTGCCACAATAATACCAGCTGCCATCATGTCAATCATTTTCCCGTTAACACAGGTGAGTGTTGACGAGTACAAGGCTGGAGATCACTCTGTCATGCTGATTGAGTTAGAATAACAGATTGGAGACTTTAAAAGGAGGGTGGTGCTTGAAATCATTGTTCTACCTCTGTCAACCATGGTTACCTGCAAGGAAACATGTGCCGTCATCATTGCTTTGCACAAAAGGGGATTCACAGGCAAGGATATTGCTGCTAGTAAGATTGCACCTAAACCAACCATTTATCGGATCATCAAGAACTTCAAAGAGAGAGGTTCAATTGTTATGAAAAATGTGTCAGGGTTCCCAAGAAAGTCCAACGTGCTTCAGCTGCAGGATCAGAGCACCACCAGTGCAGATCTTGCCAGTGCCAGGCACTGAGGGTTTGTTTATTTAGGTTAGTATATGGTGTGGTGCGCCTTCCTTCTGTTCACTTAGAGATAGGTTAAAATTGGGCTGATCTTAGACTGCTGTGTTTAATTGCTGAGTGCATGTGGCCGGTGCAATCAGGCTCTATATTAGAATGGATGAGCAGAAGAAAGGCGTGATTTATTGTTTGATGTCAGTATGGTTTAGGTGTGAAGCATTGCATAAGGTATGTTGGAAATAATTTGGTAGTTGTGACAAGAGTGCAGATTGTTGAACATATATGCATACTGTATGCTCTTTATGTATATTTATTGACCGCGTCCACGTTAGAGCGTGTGTATCTGAATATATATTTACCGTTATATTCAGCTGCAAATACCTGAGCCTGTATTACCTTGACTGGACAAAATATATATATATATAAACAACAATATACCATCTTCATGCATGGTCTCCCTCTCTCAATCTCTATACAACCTACCTAACTCATTACAGAATGAATCACCATCAAGGAGAGACATTGGGACCACAGGCAGGAACAGCTGCGCTCGGGCTTCATCTTTACCCGGGAGAAGAGAAGCAGCAGCCGGGTGCGCAGGGACCTCCACTTAAATTTCTCCAAGTAAATGTTTTGGGGGTGGCTAAGGAGGTGTGATGGGCTATCTGTTCCACCTGGGCACAGCGCCTGTCCTCTGGTCCCGGATACCTCTCAGCTATTGCCACCTCCGCCACAGGTGTGGCTGGACGATATATGGCAGGAGAGGGACCAAGCACTGGTACAGAAGGTGAGAGCCGCAATACAGGCAGCTGACACGGCCACTCTAGCTGCGAGGGCCGCCATCCGGCGAGCAAAGAAGGGCGGCCAATCAGCGAGGGCGGCTCTCCTGGTTGGGATGGCTGTTGGGATATATTTGAGGAATACGCTGAGTAAACCTCCGTCCACCGCAGAGGATGACCAGCGGATGCCTGATATATGGCAGGAGAGGGACTGCGTTCACGCCGCATTAGAGTGTGTGTATCTGAATATATATTTACCGTTGTGCTGTTCACTATACGTGTCACCTGCAAATACCTGAGCCTGTATTACCTTGACTGGGGAAAATATATATATATATATATATATTTAAACAACCATACACCATCTTCCTGCATGGTCTCCCTCTCTCAAACTCTTCACAACCTACCTAACTCATGACAGTTGGAGTGTATTTGTGTTTAGGAGTGTATTTGCATGTACATGTTGGAGTGTATTTGTGTTTAGAAGTGTATTTGTGTTTAGGAGTGTATTTGCGTGTTGGAGTGTATTTGTGTTTAGGAGTGTATTTGCATGTACATGTAGGAGGGTATTTGTGTTTAGGAGTGTATTTGCATGTACATGTTGGAGTGTATTTGTGTTTAGGAGTGTATTTGCATGTACATTTTGTAGTGTATTTGTGTTTAGGAGTGTATTTGCATCTACATGTAGGAGTGTATTTATGTTTAGGAGTGTATTTGCATGTACATGTAAGAGTGTATTTGTGTTTAGGAGTGTATTTGCATGTACATGTAGGAGTGTATTTGCATGTAGGAGTGTATTTTTGTGTAGGAGTGTATTTGTGTTTAGGAGTGTATTTTCATGTAGGAGTGTATATGTGTTTAGGTGTGTTTTTCTGTGTTGGAGTGTATTTGTGTTTAGGAGTGTATTTTTGTGTCTGGGAGTGTATTTGTGTGTTGAAATGTATTTATGTGTTCGAGTGGAGTTGTTTGTTGTAGTGTATTTGTGTATGGGAGTGTATTTGTGTAATGGACTATTTGCGTGTTGGAGTGTATTTGCGTGTTGGAGTGTATTTGGGTTTAGGAGTGTATTTGCATGTACATGTAGGAGTGTATTTTCGTGTAGGAGTGTGTTTGCGTGTAGGAGTGTATTTTCTAAGGAGTGTATTTTCGTGTAGGAGTGTATTTCCGTGTTGGAGTGTATTTGCGTGTAGGAGTGTAATTGCCTGTTGGAGTGTAATTGCCTGTTGGAGTGTATTTGGGTTTAGGAGTGTATTTGCATCTACATGTAGGAGTGTATTTGGGTTTAGGAGTGTATTTGTGTTTAGGAGTGTATTTGCCTGTTGGAGTGTATTTGGGTTTAGGAGTGTATTTGCATGTTTATGTAGGAGTGTATTTGGGTTTAGGAGTGTATTTGCATGTACATAAAGGAGTGTATTTGCATGTAGGAGTGTATTTGCGTGTAGGAGTGTATTTCTGTGTTGGAGTGTATTTGTGTTTAGGAGTGTATTTGTGTTTAGGAGTGTATGTGTGTGTAGGAGTGT
>JACXGM010038277.1:0-10877 GCA_016801145.1 Umbra pygmaea
TCCAATGGCAATAGAGAATCAGTTGTTGACTCATTAAGGATGACAGAATGACATACAATCTTGTTGATGATCAAGTATTTTTAATGAAAATGCGCGTACAAACACACACAGACACGGTCACTGGTGTGACTGTTGCTCAGCAACTAAGACAACACATACCAAAATCAGATTAGGAACTGTAAACCAAAAAAAAAAAAAACTGTAGGCTATTACATCATTTTTAGAAGTCGTTAAACCCACGTCAAGAAGCGGGACAACGGGATGAGGAGAGTGGATGGTTAGCGATGGATACCCGGTTCGTCTACCAGTCACAACATCTCGTGTGAACACATTACTGACAATTTGATAATTTAATTAGTAGTGTATATTTTACTGATAACTTCAACTATGCTAAAATAAATGTTACTGGAATAATTTGAGGAATGTTTTATTTACATATTACGTGTTGTCTTTCTTAACACCGTATTGCACCTCGCGTGAACTGAAAAATCGATTCCTGAGCAATCGATACAAACTAATTCAGCACCTTCCCTTGGGACAGCGCCTTTGTAACGTCGCACTTAAGAGGTAGCCTGATAAGAAGCTTCCTAAGGGAGACTTCGGGGAACACACTTAAGAACATAAACAACTTCGGTAAGATATATCTTTTAGAGTCTTCTTAGCGGGCTAAGAGTGAACGTTATCGAGGAACCGGGCCCAGATGAATTGCCTTGAATTGCAAAGTCAATCAAAAGGACCAGCTGCCATCATGTCAGTGATTGTCTAATTAACACAGGTGAGAGTGTTGACAAGGACAAAGCTTGAAATCACACTTTAATGCTGATTAAGTTAGAATAACAGACTGGACACATATTTTCTCCATTTGTGGTTGACAGTGCTTTCACCCTCTGGAAAAAGAATGGCATTAAAACTTTCAATGATCTTTAAGAAAATTGAGTTTTTTCTAGTTTTCCCAACTTGGTTGTTAAACACGCTTTGCCCCATCTCATTTTGTTCAATATCTGAAGATGATTTCATCTCTGAATTTGCTGGCTTCCATTTAGTACCACCCCCACCCAGCCCTGAAATGAGCTATTGAATTTTCTACCTCAACAGAAATCAGTGATTTCACAAATCTATTCTTGGATTATGTCCTATGATAAACACTCCACTAATATACCTAAAACAGCTTTGGAGCGGGAAATGGGTCTTGAATTTTCAAAGGATCTCTGGGATAGAGTGATTGACAGAGCAAATTCCACTTCATCTTGTGCTTGTCTTGGGCTCATTCAGTTCAAGGTGATCAACAGAGTTCATTACTCTAAATCCAGACTGTCTAGGATATATCCCACAGTGGTGGATGTGTGTGACAGATGTCATTCCTCCCCATGTGACCTCTACCATAAGTTTTTTACTTGCTCGAAATTGAATAACTATTGGACCTTTGTATTCCATACCCTGTCAGAACCACCTAAGATTAAATTAGCCCCATGCCCCCTCATAGCAGCATTTGGATTATCTGGGGACTCTTTCGCGCAAAATTATAAGGGTTCGATAAACAGTACAGGCAGAAACAGTACAGATCCGATATCCAAGAGAGTAATCACAGGGCAGGCAGAGGTTGTTAACACAGGCAACTCCAGATAGAGAAGTCAAAACACATATACAAATCAGAAACAGGAATCAGGCTAGTATAATGCTCAGTACGTAATGGAATAATTAGCAATTCCTCGTAATGAGGTAACAAGGCAGTCATGGTTGTCTACAGCTGGGACTATGTAGAAGGTGTTTAGAATTCCAGTGATTGTGATCTCTGGTGCGTGCTGCTTTCAAGTGGATGGTCATCTTGGTGAGGAGTGGTAGGTTGAACAGATGACAGTGTGTCAGTGGAACCTGCTAGTGAAGATATCACATAGCCTCTGAGTGGCTATGTGATGTTTTGTCATTTATAAACTTGAAAAAATTAAATATTCCATTGGGATGGCTAGCGAGGGTGTGGGAGGGAGGGTTAGGGATCATGTTCGGGGGGATGAAAAATATAAAAATGTAGTGATATATTGCAGAATACAGTATTTATATTGTTTTTTTGTTTTTTCTGTTGAAATCTTCAAAAATAAAAAAGAATAACAGACTGGATCCTTTAAAAGGAGGGTGGTGCTTGAAATCATTGTTCTTCCTCTGTCAACCATGGATACCTGCAAGGAAAAACGTGCCGTCATCATTGCTTTTGCACAAAAAGGGCTTCACAGGCAAGGATCTGCATCATCAAAAACTTCAAGGAGAGAGGTTCAATTGTTGTGAAGAAGGCGTCAGGGCGCCCAAGAAAGTCCAGCAAGCGCCAGGACATCTCCTAAAGATGATTCTGCTGCTGATCGGGGCACCATCAGTGCAGATCTTGCTCAGGAATGGCAGCAGGCAGGTGTAAGTGCATCTGAATGCACAGTGAGGTGAAGGCATTTGGAGGAAGGCTTGGTGTCAAGAAGGGCAGCTAAGAAGACACAAAACATCAGGGACAGACTGATATTCTGCAAAAGGTACAAGGATTGGACTGCTGGGATTTCTCTGTTGAATCCCCTTTCTGATTGTTTGGGCCATCTGGAAAACACCTTATCTGGAGAAGACAAGGTGAGCTCTACCACCAGTCCTGTGTCATCCCAACAGTAAAGCATCTTGAGACCATTCATGTTTGGGGTTGCTTCTCAGCCAAGGGAGTGGGTTCACTCACAAATTTGCCTAACAACACAGCCATGAATAAGGAATGGTACCAACACATCCTCAGACAGCAACTTCTCTCAACCATCCAACTGTTTGGTGATGACCAATGACTTTTCCAGCATGATGGAGTACCTTGTCATAAGGCAAAAGTAATAAGTAAGTGGCTAGAGGTAGTGATGGGCGCTCGACACTCAAGTGTCGAAACTGTCTCGATGTTTTCGACACTCACTGCATCGGAAAAACTTATCGAAACGTGTTTCAAAAACACTGCTGGTCACATGACAAAGTGTCATCGAAACACTTTGTCATGTGACATTGAACGATACCTGTGTCGCACTTGTCAAAAACAGTTACGTATCGGGTATAAAACGAGGCGCGAGACCGTGGCTGAGAGATTAGTAAGAGTATTGCAAGATTGAGCCATCACACAAGATGGACCAACGACATCAGATGTTTATTATTATTATTATTATTGGATATATATTTATATCTTTGACATTCTGTATAAATCCTTTACACACACACACACATCATCAACTGCTTATCCCAGTGAGGGGTCGCAGGCCTTTATAAAAATACAAATTGATAACTGTTTTATTGCCAGGGGTTGGTGATAACCTGTGGTCACTCCTGGAAAACCGAATCAGTGACACCAGGAAAATACTGTGCTAGTGCCAATGCTATGGTTAAAGTTCAACGGTACTTAGCAGATGCATACCTTGTCTTGAATTGGTGTAGTGGGCGAAAAATACAGGGGTCTTCCCTCACCTATATTAACATGCAATGGTCCATTTAGCCATCCCTGCAACCTGTGCCTTTCGAGAATTTTTGTCTGCCCTGCGAGACAAAAAATGAATCGCCTGAGTACTGGCAATGTGGAAAATATAACGTCAATTGATTTAACAAGGAATCGAACTGGCAACCTTGTGACCACAAGTCTGACTCCTTAACCACTGAACCATCTGCGCCTTGCCATTACAGGATCATTACTTTATATGTTCATATCACCAATCCATACAATATAAATGTACATTTTCTACAGTTTTATTCCCACTGTCAGATCAGCGAAGGTCACATAAGTTTGATGTTTTGTAAACACTCCAAATTAAGATGTATGACATTATGTTGGGAAGGTTTTCATTGTCTCAAAAGGTTTTATTTCATTCAATGACCCACAGTGTTGACATATTACAATTATCAACCCGTTTCGAAACTGTAGTTTGTGATGTAGGACGTGAATCGTTCAGTTCTGCCACAGTAGCGTCTGTCTAACCATGCCATGGTGGAATTAATGTAGTGTGCCATATTTAAAGGTGCCAGCAGGTGTCACTGTCGAGTCAAGGTTTCGAAACGTTTCACAATGCTTCGAATCAAATGTAACGGATTTAACTGTCAAGTAGAAGTGTCGAAACGTTTCACGAAGCCTCAACACAAAGGTTTCAATTGTCTCAAATGTTTCAAATGCCTCGTTTTGACCATCACTAGCTAGAGGAACAAAACATCAACATTTTGGGTCCATGGACAGGAAACTACCCAGACATTAATCCCATTGAGAACTTGTGTTTGATCCTCAAGAGGTGGGTGGACAAACAAAAACCCAAAAATTCTGACAAACTCCAAGCATTGATCATGCAAGAATGATCATGCCATCAGTCAGGATGTGGCCGAGAACTTAATTGAAAAAGAAGGGTCAACACTGCAAAATATTGACTCTACATAAACTTAAAGCATAACTCTCGCCAAAATGCAATGTATAATTAGGATGGAAATGCCACTTTTAAGATTTTCTCTGTTTTTGGTTTTGGTCAAATTGCCTTTTGAACGGGAGGGATAGTGGTGTGATGGAGAAGGTGTTGGTTAAGTAAGCCCAAGCTTAGAACCTCCTAATTAATGATGAATTATTAGGTGTAGTTGCTTGAATGGGTTTGCAATCGCCACAGATAGTCCGGGAAGAAGTCCGGGAAGAACTGGAGAAGAAGTTATCCTCAAATGGTGCTTTATTGTATTACCAGCCACACATAATGTAAGCTACTCGGTACACTTGAAATCATATTTGTGAACTGAAGTATGGTTTCTGTAACATGATGAAAAGTAGAAATAATATGTTTTAATTGTCATAATGATTATATAACGATCACTCCCAAGGTAAAAGAACAATAATGTTTATTCTCTCAGGTGAGTAGTCAAAAAACAAGGCAGGAACAGATCAGGCGAAGGTACAGAGGACTATCCAAAACACAATACTGAATAAACAATGGACGGGTCTGGCCAGAATAACAATCCAAGAATAAACGCTCAGTAGAAAGACAAAAATGTACTTAAAATACTTTGCGAAGAGGCAATGGAGTGTGTGTGCTTTATATACAGACTGGGTGAGAGCAGGTGTACAGAATTTGGGTGATTGAGTCCGGCTTATGGGAATTGTCATTCTGAGCAATCTACGAAAGGGAAGATGTAGTTCTCAGGGAAGAGGAACTGGGAAACGTTACAGATTACCTAATTATCCACTAGTCATTTACATGAAACAGCTATTTAACAACACTGAACAAATAAGCTTACATATGAGTGTGATCTATGTATTGTGTGTACAACAGTAACACATTAAGTAAATAAAGAGCTTAATCCATTTGATAACAAAGTTACTGCACCAAATCCCTCTAACTGGTTTTAAGTTAGGTCATACATACATTAAACAAGATAATGAGAACTGTAGGCTACATAGAGTGCATACATTCGACCAAAGCTATGGATTAAACAAGCAGAAAATAACAGTAATTTTCTAAGTAAAATTTTTTACTTCCAGCCTCTCATGGAGGCCTCCATTCAGCAGAGTAACCTAGAGGCCTCTGCACCACTGGGGACCGCCATGGAAACTGAGCTGCTCCGGTCCATGTTATCAACGCCCCTACCCATTTCTACACCTCCCTCACTGAAACCAGAGGTCACTGCACCCCTCTGGACTACCTTAAGGGGTTCTAATGGGAAAACTGCCCCTGGTTCCCCGGAGTCATTTTTGTGGGCGTATAGGGGGCTGGGCCTGGTGGATTGGAGTGGTCTGGGGCCAGCAGGACTTCTACCCGAGTAGAAGGACACCCTGGGGCCGAGAAGGGTCCAAGGCCTCAGGACAGAGTAATATCCTCCGTAACTCAGTGTTATCGATGGTATTTCTGTGATTCTATGCTGTGTTTCTATGTTTATTATTTTCTAAATAGTAAGTAAAACCATTATTACTCCAACTACGCGTTTGTCTCTGCCTCAGTTCCTCTTCAGCTACAGTGCCTTGCGAAAGTATTCAGCCCCCTTGAACATTTCAACCTTTTGCCACATTTCAGGCTTCAAACATAAAGATATAAAACTGTAATTTTTTGTGAAGAAGCAACAACAAGTGGGACACACTCATGAAGTGGAACAAAATGTATTGGATATTTCAAACTTTTTTAACAAATAAAAAACTGACAAACGGGGCGAGCAAAATTATTCAGCCCCTTTACTTTCAGTGCAGCAAACTCCAGAAGTTCAGTGAGGATATCTGAATGATCCAATGTTGACCTAAATGACTAATGATGATAAATAGAATCCACCTGTGTGTAATCAAGTATCCGTATAATTGCACCTGCTCTGTGATAGTCTCAGAGGTTCGTTGAAAGCACAGAAAGCATCATGAAGAACAAGGAACACACCAGGCAGGTCCGAGATACTGTTGTGGAGAAGTTTAAAGCCGGATTTGGATACAGAAAGATTTCCCAAGCTTTAAACATCCCAAGGAGCACTGTGCAAGCGATAATATTGAAATGGAAGGAGTATCAGACCTACCAAGACCCGGCCGTCCCTCTACACTTTCAGCTCATACAAGGAGAAGACTGATCAGAGATGCAGCCAAGAGGCCCTTGATCACTCTGGATGAACTGCAGAGATCTACAGCTGAGGTTGGCGAGTCTGTCCATAGGACAACAATCAGTCATATACTGCACAAATCTGGCCTTTATGGAAGAGTGGCAAGAAGAAAGCCATTTCTGAAAGATAGCCATAAAAAGTGTTGTTTAAAGTTTGCCACAATCCACCTAGGAGACACGTCAAACATGTGGAAGAAGGTGCTCTGGTCAGATGAAACCAAAATCGAAATTTTGGCAACAATGCAAAACGTTATGTTTGGCGTAAAAGCAACACAGCTCATCACCCTGAACACACCATCCCCACTGTCAAACATGGTAGTGGCAGCATCATGGTTTGGGCCTGCTTTTCTTCAGCAGGGACAGGGAAGATGGCTAAAATTGATGGGAAGATGGATGGAGCCAAATACAGGACCATTCTGGAAGAAAACCTGATGGAGTCTGCAAAAGACCTGAGACTGGGACAGAGATTTGTCTTCCAACAGGACAATGATCCAAAACATAAAGCAAAATCTACAATGGAATGGTTCACAAATAAACATATCCAGGTGTTAGAATGGCCAAGTCAAAGTCCAGACCTGAATCCAATCGAGAATCTGTGGAAAGAACTGAAAACTGCTGTTCACAAACACTCTCCATCCAACCTCACTGAGCTTGAGCTGTTTTGCAAGGAGGAATGGGCAAAAATGTCAGTCTCTCGTTGTGCAAAACTGATAGAGACATACCCTAAGCAACTTACAGCTGTAATCGCAGCAAAAGGTGGCGCTACAAAGTATTAACTTAATAATAATAATTTTGCACGCCCAATTTTTCAGTTTTGTATTTGTTAAAGTTTGAAATATCCAATAAATTTCGTTCCACTTCATGATTGTGTCCCACTTGTTGTTGATTCTTCACAAAAAATTACAGTTTCATATCTTTATGTTTAAAGCCTGAAATGAGGCAAAAGGTCGAAAAGTTCAAGGGGGCCGAATACTTTCGCAAGGCACTGTACTGTACAACACTAAATTTTGACAAAGCAGTGTGAAATTGTGTCAGGCTAGTGTATATATGTAATTGATGTGGTTGTATGTGTTAACTCGTCCTCTTACAATAGTTTTTTAGTTGATATTATTTGATATTGAAAGTTCATACACTTTATAGGATGCATGCATTTAAGTAACGGAGTAGTCCTCCCCAATATTCTGACCCACACACATAAAACAAATCCAAATTAGGATTTTGTTTGGACTAGGTCACATTTTTTGCTGAACCACCACACAAGTCATCATGTCCTGTAGGACTGTCAAAACCAAAGCCTGCATTTTTTATGCTAATCAGAAGAACATGGCAAAGATGGTCTATGGCAGATTTATAAAGATGCTGTAAATTTCATTAGTTACAAATGGTCATAGTCCAATGAAACCATTCTTCTTACTCTCATCAGTGCAAATGTATTTGAGAAGACTCCTTTTTTGTCACAAAATATTTGAAACTGTGTTTTTCATGTCCTATCTAATCTCTATACAATTTTGGAAAAATAAAAGTTATACTGGGCACTGGAATGCTATTCTATTTACATAAATATCAAAACAGATGTTTGTTTCTTTTGGGAGACAAAACATATACTGTAGATTACGCAGTAAATGCCTCTATGCCTTTTAGAGTAGATATAGTATCTTAAAACCTGTTCTCTACACTACATATGTGTCTGTAAAATTAAAGTATATTACACTACAATATATACAAAATAAAATAGAATAATATATATTTTTAATAATATCTTAATTATTTCTGCAACAACCTTATATACACTGCTAAAAAATATAAAGGGAACACTAAGATAACACATCCTAGATCTGAAAGAATTAACTAATCGTATGAAATGCTTTTGTCTTTACATAGTTGAATGTGCTGACAACTAAAATTATCAATGGAAATCAAACGTATCAACCCATGGAGGTCTGGATATGGTGTCACACTCAAAATCAAAGTGGAAAACCACACTACAGGCTGATCCGACTTTGATGTAATGTCCTTAAAACAAGTCAAAATTAGGCTCAGTAGTGTGTGTCCTCCACATGCCCGTATGACCTTCCTACATCACTTGGGCATGCTCCTGATGAGGTGGCGGATGGTCTCCTGAGGGAAGTCCACCCAGACCTGGACGAAAGCATCTGCCAACTCCTGGACAGTCTGTGGTGCATCGTGTCGTTGGTGGATGGAGCAAGACATGATGTCCCAAATGTGCTCAATCGGATTCAGGTCTGGGGAACGGGCGGACCAGTTCATAGCATCAATGCTTTCCACTTGCAGGAACTGGTGACACACTTAAGCCACATGAGGTCTAGAATTGTCTTGCATTAGGAGGAACCCAGGGCCAACCGCACCAGCATATGGTCTCACAAGGGTTATGAGGATCTCATCTCGGTACCTAATGGCAGTCAGGCTATCTCTGGCGAGCACATGGAGGGCTGTGTGGCCCCCCAAAGAAATGCCACCCCACACCATTACTGACCCACCACCAAACCGGTCATCCTGGAGGATGTTGCAGGCAGCAGAACGTTCTCCACGGCATCTCCAGACTCTGTCACGTCTGTCACATGTGCTCAGTGTGAACCTGCTTTCATCTGTGAAGACCACACGGCACCAGTGGCGAATTTGTTAATCTTAGTGTTCTCTGGCAAATGCCAAACGTCCTGCACGGTGTTGGGCTGTAAGCAAAACCCCCACCTGTGGACGTCGGGCCCTCATACCACCCTCGTGGAGTCTGTTTCTGATCATTTGAGTGGACACATGCACATTTGTGGCCTGCTGGAGGTCATTTTGCAGGGCTCTGGCAGTGCTCCTCCTGCTCCTCCCTGCACAAAGGCGGAGGTAGCGGTCCTGCTGCTGGGTTGTTGCCCTCCTACGGCCTCCTTCATGTCTCCTGATGTGCTGGCCTGTCTCCTGGTAGCACCTCCATGCTCTGGACACTACGCTGACAGACACATCAAAATGTCTTGCCACAGCTCGCATTGATGTGCCATCCTGGATGAGCTGCACTCCCAAGTGGAAAAATAGTATATTTAAATTATATTACATTAATATAGCTTCTAGTACACTTATGGTTAACCATAAGTATGTATTCAATATATATTTAAGCATATTTGAAGTACACTTTCAATATTTACATACCAAAATAATCTATTAGAAGTATACATAATATAATTAAAATAGATTTCAAGTATTTGAGAAGTGGTCTGTGGTCACCACCTGCAGAACCACTCCTTTATTGGGGGTGTCTTGCAAATGCCTATAATTTCCACCTGTTGTCTGTTCCATTTGCACAACAGCATGTGAAATTGATTGTCAATCAGTGTTGCTTCCTGAGTGGACAGTGTGATTTCACAGAAGTGTGATTGACTTGGATTTACATTGTGTTGTTTAAGTGTTCCCTTTATTTTTTTAAGCAGTGTATTTCCTCTTTGATACAACTAAAATATTTACAGATATAATATACACTGAACTTTCAGTTGTCAAACATGGCA
The DNA here is from genome assembly GCA_016801145.1 of Umbra pygmaea. Lineage (NCBI taxonomy): Eukaryota > Metazoa > Chordata > Actinopteri > Esociformes > Umbridae > Umbra > Umbra pygmaea. Next base: position 10,094 of record JACXGM010038277.1, read on the forward strand.
GAACAGATTTTAGGACTCCAAATACAGTTTAGGCATGTAGGAATCACAACCGTAAATCTCAGAATTTCTCCCAAATTACGTTCTCAGGAAACTATTTTGAAAACCTGAATTACGTTATATGCCGACATATTAAGGGTTTTACAAAATAGTTCCCTCAGAACGTATTTCATGTGATTTAGGGCTGAGGAATCAAGGGAATGTGTGCCATCTTGCATGATAATTGCATGATTGCTCCATGCTTCAGGATGACTCACAGGAAGTCCCCATTGGAAACAGTTTATAGAGGATGGAGGGCATTCTTAGTCAACATTAACTCAAAAACTGAGATACGGTTTTCTTTCACTTTCACAGGTTTCTTTTTCAATGTATGCAGACAGTGCAGTTTTAGACTGTAAAAGTGAACGGGGTAAAATCATTATTTGTTTACAGCTTGTTCAAGTTTATTATATTCTCTGCCTCTCAATAACTGTTTCTTTGGTATACTCCACACTGTTTTTAGTATACTTTTGAAATGTTTGGGAGGTATGGAGCTCTTTTCTCCAAAAAGATAATATGCAATCTTGTTCCAACATTTTCCTGACCTACCTGTCACACATGGGGTGGGGTTTTAGGTATTGTCTTTGTGCTCCCTTCGTTTGTACTATGCCGCCCTCTTGTGTCTAGTCCTTGTCATTAGTTTTGAAGTGTTATGGGATTTAGTCATCGTTTAGCCACAGGTGGATTTAGTTAGCAATTAGTCTGTCTTTGTATTTAACCTGGTTGTTCTCCCCTTGTCTCTTGTCAG
>JACXGM010038278.1:0-10875 GCA_016801145.1 Umbra pygmaea
AGGAAATGCCAAAATGCCTGAAGTCCAGTGTCAAGTACCCACAGTCAGTGATGGTCTGGGGTGCCATGTCAGCTGCTGGTGTTGGTCCACTGTGTTTTATCAAGGGCAGGGTCAATGCAGCTAGCTATCAGGAGATGTTGGAGCATTTCATGCTTCCATCTGCTGAAAAGCTTCATGGAGATGAAGATTTCATTTTTCACCATGACCTGGCACACAGTGCCAAAACCACTGGTAAAGGGTTTACTGACCATGGCATTACTGTGCTCAATTGGCCTGTCAACTCTCCTGACCTGAACCCCATAGAGAATCTGTGGGATATTGTGAAGAGGAAGTTGAGAGAAGCAAGACCCAACACTCTGGATGAGCTTAAGGCCGCTATCGAAGCATCCTGGGCCTCCATCACACCTCAGCCGTGCCACAGGCTGATTGCCTCCATGCCACGCCGCGTTGAAGCAGTCATTTCTGCAAAAGGATTCCCGACTAAGTATTGAGTGCACAACTGAACATAATTATTTGAAGGTTGACTTTTTTTTATTACAAACACTTCTTTTATTGGTCAGAAGAAATATGCTAATTCTTTGAGAGAGGAATTTTGGGTTTTCATGAGCTGTATACCAAAATCATCAGTATTAAAACAATAAATGACCTGAAATATTTCAGTTGGTGTGCAATGAATCTAAAATATATGAAAGTTGAATTTTTATCATTACATTATGGAAAATAATGAACTTTATCACAATATGCTAATTTTTTTAGAACGACCTGTATATATATATGTATGTATATGTGTGTGTGTGTGTGTGTGTGTGTGTGTGTATATACATATACATATACATATACATGTGTATATCAAAATATACATGTGTATATACATGTACAGTTGGGCAAAACAGTATTTAGTCAGTCACCAATTGTGCAAGTTCTCCCATTTAAAAAGATGAATGAGGCCTGTCATTTTCATCATAGGTACACTTCAACTATGAGAGACAAAATGAAAAAAGAAAATCCAGAAAACCCCATTGTAGGATTTCTTATGAATTTATTGATAAATTATGGTGGAACATAAGTATTTGGTCAATAACAAAAGTTCATCTCAATACTTTGCTATATTCCCTTTGCTGGCAATGAGAGGTCAAACGTTTTCTGTAAGTCTTCACAAGATTTTCACGTACTGTTGTTGGTATTTTGGCCCATTCCTCCATGCAGATCTCCTAGAGCAGTGATGTTTTAGGGCTGTCGCTGGGCAACACAGACTTTCAACTCCCTCCAAAGATTTTCAATGGGGTTGAGATCTGGTGACTGGCTAGGCCACTCCAGGACCTTGAAATGCTTCTTACGAAGTCACTCCTTTGTTGCCCGGGCGGTGTGTTTGGGATCATTGTCATGCTGGTAGACCCAGCCATGTTTCATCTTCAATGCCTTTGCTGATGGAAGGAGGTTTTCATTTAAAATCTCACGATACATGGCCACATTCATTCTTTGCTTTACCCGGATCAGTCGTCCTGGTCCCTTTGCAGAAAAACAGGCCCAAAGCATGCTTCACAGTAGGTATGGTGTTCTTTGGATGCAACTCAGCATTCTTTCTCCTCCAAACACTACGAGTTGAGTTTTCTACCAAAAAGTTATATTTTGGTTTCATCTGACAATATGACATTCTCCCAATCGTCTTTTGGATCATCCAATGCTCTCTAGCAAACCTCAGATGGGCCTGGACATGTACTGGTTTTAAGCAGGGGGACACGTCTGGCACTGCAGGATTTGAATCCCTGGCGGTGTAGTGTGTTACTGATGGTAGCCTTTGTTACTTTGGTCTCAGTCATTCACTAGTTCCCCCCGTGTGGTTCTGGGTTTTTTTCTCACCGTTCTTGTGATCATTTTGACCCCACGGGTTGAGATCTTGCGTGGAGCCCCGGATCGAGGAAGATTATCAGTGGTCTTGTATGTCTTCCATTTTCTCATAATTGCTCCCGCAGTTGATTTCTTCACACCAAGCTGCTTACCTATTGCAGATTCAATCTTCCCAGCCTGGTGCAGGTCTACATTTTAGTTTCTGGTGTCTTTTGTCAGCTCTTTGGTCTTGGCCATAGTGGAATTTGGAGTGTGACTGTTTGAGGTTGTGGACAGGTGTCTTTTATACAAGTTCTAACAGGTGCCATCAATACAGGTAACGAGTGCAGGACAGAGGAGCCTCTTAAAGAAGTTACAGGTCTGTGAGAGCCAGAAATCTTGCTTGTTTGTAGGTGACCAAATATGTTTTACAGAGGAATTTACCAATAAATTCATTAAAAATCCTACAATGTGATTTTTTGGATTTGTTTTCTCATTTTGTCTCTCATAGTTGAAGTGTACCTATGATGAGAATTACAGGCTTCTAAAATAAATTGTAATATCTTTTAAACAGATTTTTGTGAGCTTCTCTTCAAAACATGATATCTTTAAAGCACGTCCCCACCAGATTTCGTCGTCATTGTGAGTCATTGTATTCCAACCCCTTTTTAGAAAAAGACCTGGTGCGGGGTGGCCATCAGGAGAGTCTGGACTTTTCCTGTTTGACCGGTGGTGTTTTGCAGCTGCGAGGTCTGGTCTGATAGTAGTTATATATTGGAAGTTTTTAGGAACTTCGTTTCGCTGGTCTTAACTGTGCAGTTTCTGCCCCGCCCGTATGTCGGGCTGCAGCAGCCTCTTTCAATGAGACGCGACCCCTAGCACCCCACCCCAATCTCTGAAACTGTACACACACTCTTAAGCCCTCTTGAGACATTCTTCTATCCCCAGGTATGATGCATGTATACAGCATGTGATCTTTGTTCTTAGTCTCTGGGATAACTGCCCTTTTCCCTCGGAAAATGATGCCATCCTGAACACGTAGCTCATCCTGGAATGACCAGTAATGTGAGACGTAACTTGGTATATCCGTCTTTTTCAGGGGCCATCCTGCCTGAATGGTTTTAATCAGAAGTTGTAGTTTTTTGTCCTTCCCTGTTTCCAAGCAGAACTTTTCCAATCTCTTCTCTGAGATGTGTAGATAGTAAACCATGTTTATGCTCTCAATATCCGCTTCCACTGATTCTTCTGTGCTGCTTTCAGGTAAGCAGCCCCTGCTCAGCATGTCTGCAATATATGGTACATATACTACATGCACGTGATATTTCTGTAGTGAACAACATTCATTGGAGATTCTTAAGTGTGCTAAGTAGTGGTTTTCTCACTATGTTTTTCTATAGGCTTATGGTCAGATTGCACTGTTACTTTGCGACCATAAGTGTACTGATGGAACTTTTCATGCCAAAAACTAGAGCCAGGCATTATTTGGGCATAGCCCCTATCTGTCTGTATTAGAGACCGCCTGCAAAAAGCCACTGGCTTCCCATCTTGCATCAGAGCAGCACCCAGTCTCGCCTGAGGCATCGCACTACAATTTCATCACCTCTTCTGTTGCCATGTGGACCATGCAATTCTTACACTTACGAGTTAGTTAGCTAGGTGTCAGCTGGCTAGCTACTTCAATTAGCCTACATTTACTGTCTCACTTCTATGTCCAGGTTCGACACAGGCCAGACATTTTTCACTGGAGGTGCTAAGGGGGAGCTAGCTCAATGCATGGAGGTGCTGACATGAATTGCGTTCATGCGTGCTCAGGCGACCTGCACAGCTTTCTTAAAACTCAATGACACAATAAGGAGAACCAAATAGGAAAACCAATAGGAGAACCCAACAACATTTCACGATCTAAAAGTTGCCTAATTCCCAATGAGACACAGACAAGTATATACTCTTAAAACTATGAATAAGTGACAGCACAATTAATGTGTTAATTTTGCTCTAGCACATTTTGTGTCAAATGTTCAGCATTGTAGAATGTCCAAAGTAAATGTTAATCTGTTTTGGGAAGTTCTTAATTAAAACCTATGACCAGGTAAAGGGAGTTCATAAATATCTATTGACCATAAGGATTCATTTTTTACTCTTTGTTATCAATTAACACTAGAACCACCAGGCCTTCCAAACTACCTATAACCGCCAACTGCTGACGCCCATCAGCGTCATTAGCATACGAATCACCCTAATTAAGAACCGCTCTCTTCTCCGCAGCCTCCAGCGACGCCATCACTGCATCCAGCAATCAAGAGCATCACTTCTATTGTGTTTTTATAGGCCTACGTAGAACTGTCTCAAAACAGATTAATTACATGGAGATTTTTGTTGTTTTAATGGTATTATATTGCCTTTATAGAATGACAATTCTTTAGTCTAGAATGAAAATCCACCACATGTACTTATTTCATAGATAAACCAGCTAATACTTTAAATATGATTTTCAACTAACGGCGCAATCAGAAAGTGACGTTTTATTCATTTTAAAATGTGTTCCAGTGTCGGAAACAGCCTGAATTACAACATGTCATATTTATGCTGTTGTAGCCTATTTTCATAATTTTTTAGGCTCTATAGAATGTGAATGATTTTCAACTAACAAATTCAGAACAAATATGTTTCTGGATCTGCATTACGTTTTAGCACACCCATTATATATATATATATATATATATATATATATATATATATTTTGTAATATTTTATATTTAAATACAATAGGGAACATTTCAGCGGGTGCAGTGTGGATTTTAAAAACAGTTGTGTTTGCTAATTAGAGACTAGAGAAATCGTTTCAATATTTGTTTGTTTTGTATTTTTATATATCCTACTTTTCTTTCTGTAAAATATAGTTGATGAAGGTAAAAAAGATTTGACAAGATAAATAGACGTGAAGCTAAAATGAATCGGTTTCAAGCAAGCTTTGCATTGTGTAACGGCACCTGTAAAGATCGGTTAATTTCAATTCAAACCCGCTTCAGGTAAATATATATTGAAATATGTACAGCTGTTGAACAAAGCGAAGCTCGATTCAAGACATGTAGCTATTTTTTCCTTTTTAAGTATATTTTGTTCTGCATGGTCAAACAAACAAAATACAATTTCTTATTTACAGCAACGAGTGAGTCCTTGCCCAAGGACACAACAACATTTGGCTCAGTCGGGAATCAAACTGGCAACCTTCTGACTACAAGTCTGACTCCCTACCAACTGAGCCATCTGTGCTAGTCATCTCAATGAATTGGTCCTCTTCTGTAGAGGATTATTGCGTATGAGCAGTAGACAGTGTTACTTTATAAAAATGAGTGCTTTTTACACTTTGTAATGTCACATTTTTCAATATTTGCATTGTTCTTGTTTTTGTAATATTGATTATTGTCTCATCCAGTTGTTTTGAGGAAACACTACCTCCCTTGCCAGCCTACATTCGCATAATATCTTTATTATTTTGAGTGTTGTGTCAATAAATAATGGAATTAATAGAAATGGGCACAATATGACAGAATTTCCTCACGTTTGTCTCGCCCAACTTGTCGTGTCTCTATTCCCAACCAGTGGGGCGCGCACCACAGTTTGACTAACGCTGAGTTATGTTATGTCCTGGTTTGTAACAAGCAATGCAGTTTTTCACAAATCTTTCAAAACTTTTCCAAGTGTCTTAGACTGCAGCAAACGTCTGTTTTCAAGTGTTGTCTTCTTGTGCTTTGAGTCTAGGCTAATTGTCAGCCTAATGGCCCCTCCTCCAACCCCCTTATCTCCTCTGTCCGCAGTGTTGTACGAACTGATCATATATTAGGCTAATGTGAAACTGAGCAAAAGAAGTCCCCACACAAGGTCTTTGTGTAAGCTCTTTGCCAACGTGTTGTAACATCATCAATGCTGTGTAATATAGGCAACAGAGAGTAAACGTTTAGTTAACCATTTGATCATATTTTTTGTAAATATGATTACAAATATTATTGAATTACTTATTTTGTTACATTACAAATTGATTTGAGTAATACAGGCAAAAAAAATGTATTGGGCTTTTTATCAGCAGCTCATATCATTTCTGATTCTCCGACCGACTGGCTTGGGTCGGACCTGGGTCAGTGTTCAGGCCGGATGTCAACCCTACTCTGCCTAGGTAGGTTAAAGTTCAACAACTCAGCGGCATGTTGAGATCCATTGATAAATGAAGATGATCGTTCATGCTTGTGCAATTGAAACACAGCCCCTCCCCCACCCCCTCACACACCCTCTTACTAAATGTCAGAAAAATGCAGGTAGGCCTATATTCATTGCCCCTCCTCCACCCCCTCACCTTTCTGTCTGCGGTGTTGTTCAGGTTCAAGCAAGCTTCGTTTTGCATAACCGCACGCTGTAAATGCATGTTACCAGACAACGAACGTTTTAGTTTTCATAGTCATAACTTCCGGGACATGGGCATCAGTTATGATTGAAATGTTATGGGGACACAGACGCTTTCGGAAGAGGCTGCATAGTTTAGACCAGCGGGATGATGTTGCTAAAAAACATATAATATATAACTACTATTAGGGTAAAGTGTCTTGCCCAAGGACACAACGATGTTTGGCTCAGTCGGGAATCGAACTGGCAACCTTCTGACTACAAGTCTGACTCCCTACCCACTGAGCCATCTGTGCTAGTCATCTCAATGAATTGGTCCTCTTCTGTAGAGGATTGTTGCCTATGAGCAGTAGACAGTGTTACTTTATAAAAACGAGTGCATTTTTCACATTGTAATGTCACATTTTTCAATATTTGCATTGTTCTTATTTTTGTATAATATCGATTATTGCAGTTGTTTTGAGGAGACCCTGCCTCTCTTGCCAGCCTACATTCGCATAATAGCTTCGATTATGATGGAAATGTTTTAGAAATTGTGATTGCCTTATTTTATCCTTCCATCGAGCAACAGAATGCCCATATGGCTCGCGAGCATTTTTTACAGTCTATGCTCGCGAGAAAAAATAAACATTTGAGAATAATGAATGACACAACCTTAAAGAATTTTTCATTTGATTTTATTTGTACCTTATATTAGAATAATAACATTAATAATAAACCTTTATTTATATAGCTAATTTCATACAAGGAATGCCTTACTTTATAAAAGTAAATATAGAAAAAGTGTAGAGTTGGAAAATATGAAGTAATTACCGAATAAAATATGGAAGACTATAAAGTTGTTTGATGTTTTATATTTAATTACAAAGTTTAGTGCATTTTAGTGCATCTGCTCGCCTCAACAACTCTTTGCGCTTACTAGATGTAGACTTGAAGCTTGTTTACAGACATTTCATATTTTATGTAGTTTTCATAATCATATAACTTCACGGGCATCCATAGTTCTTTCATAAATCCCTCTGCCCTTTCATTTATGTCAGGCGTTATGCGAACTGAGCACATATTTTTTAGTTAGTGTAATAGGCTATATCCGACATGGAGAATTACATGTGTAAATGCAGCGACATTTGGCCAATTGTGATTTTAAAACTTAAGGATTATGTTAGCAATGGAAACAACAAATAGCCTACTTATAATACAAATATTATTCAATTATTTATTTTGCTACAACATGAGTGTAGCCTATGTAAAATGTTGAATTATGAGAAGCAGCGTTTCGTTGTTGAAAAATAATCGGCGACAATTCTAAAACACATGATAGCCAGTCACTTTAGTTATCACATTATATTGCAAAGACTAAAGTTAAAAGTATTTTACGACATGACATACATTATTTAGTTAATTCTCAGCCAGGGCTAAAGATCTTCTGTCTGTGGTTATTGGCCATTGAGCCATTGAAATTCATTCAGTGAGAGGTGCTTTGCACCTTGGTTGCTTAGCGCCTGGGTACCAGATAATTGGCTGGGTACCAACGTTAGGCGGCGTCGGATTTTGGCGGTTTTAGTAGTAATTAGGGGTAAAAAAAACATGGAAATCATTGATAAAAAGCTTTCTGTTTGAGATTTTTTAAATTGGACGACAGAATAATGTAAAATAAATATATTTAGGAAAATTCAAGGAAGCAGGAGGGTGTAGCTTTCAAAATCACAGATATATTTTAATTACAAACTCAAACGCCGGATGGCGTCGGCCTTTGGCGGTTCTAGTGTTAACCACAGGTCAAGTCTCTCCTTTCCATCTATAAGCAGCTATGAAAGTATTTAATGGATCAGTATTTGAGACAATGCTGGAAAGTAGTGAAAGAAGGAGAGGCTAAATCCACAGATCTAGATTTCTGTGTCCAACGAGCATGTAAAAGTCATCTGAGAGAAATGTATATCTTCAGTTTACTACTGAATTCCACAGGTCTTGTAGACATTTGTGAAATTCTTGTTGACATCTGCATAGTTCTAGGTAGCAGAAATTATTCCTCATTAGTAAGTTGCTCGATTGACAAAATCAAGAAACAAACACAAACTTTGGGTATTAAAAATGAGCCAAATAATCCAGCAACTCCAAGTTGCTTTAGCAGAGAAATCTGACAGGAATATATTTAGTGAGAAGGCCATGTCTTCCAAATCTCCATTCATTGAATGCTTTGTGAAAATATTAAATCTGGGGTGCAGATGGCTCAGTGGGTAGGGAGTCAGACTTGTAGTCAGACATGTAGCCGACTGAGCCAAATATCATTGTTTCCTTGGGCAAGACAATCTTTACCCAAATTGCTCCCAGGTCGTTGCTGTAAATAAGAAATTGTTCTTAGTCAACTTACCTGGTTAAATAAAGGTTAAATAAAAAATAAATGTAATGCCAGTGCTGTTTGATCCTGGCCCAAGCTGTAGACAAGAAAGTTCGCCTGGCAACACGAACTTGGATTTTCGGTTTCAAAATAATAGCGCTCGTGGTTAATTGCAATAATCATTGTTCATTCATTGCATAAATTCATGTTTTGCTAAAATTAGTATTCTGTTGGAATAAAACAGACTCTAGTGAATGTTTTTCAAATGGAATTGTGTTTTCACATGAGACACTGACAATTTATTCAATGAAATTGTGTGTAAAACATTATTGTTACTTTTATTAATAAAACATGTAAAATTATTATTTTTGCTATCACATGCTCTTATCGTTTCTTTACACACAATACAATTGCATTTGGTTACAATTCACGGGCTTTGTAGTGAATTAACAATGATTATTGCAATGAATCAAAACGAGCGCTATTGTTTTGAAAGAAAAAACTAATATCCAGGTTCACGTTGCTGGTATAATAACACGAGGGGCTTCAGTTGCTTGTCATATACAATTTCACCACTAGATGGGAGCAACTCTTACACAATGCAGCTTTAACTTTGTAGAGATTGCAGGTATCTCTATAGTTACAGTCATATGCAAAGGTTTAGGCACCCCTGACAATTTCCATGATTTTCATTTATAAATAATTGTGTCTTTTAATCACCAATTTAATTTTGATCTATCATATAACTGAAGTAATATTTCACACAGTAATATTTCAGTAGTGAAATTAGGTTTATTGGATGAACAGAAAATATGCAATATGCATCAAAACGATATTAGACAGGTGCATAAATTTGGGCAGCCCAACAGAAATATCACATCAATATTTAGTTCAGCCTCTTTTAGCAGAAATAACCGCCTCTAGATGCTTCCTATAGCCTGTAATGAGTGTCTGGATTCTGGATGAAGGTATTTTAGACCATTCCTACTTGCAAATCATCTCCATGGCCATTTCAGAAAATTGTACTTGTTCCTCTGCATAAATGCCAGAGTAGATTTTGAGCAGTGTTTCGGGTCATTGTCTTGTTGAAATATGCAGCCCTGGTCGTACCCTAAATTTTGAGTGGAATCCATGCGACCCTCAACTTTAATAAGATTCCCAGTACTGGCACTAGCCACACAGCCCCACAGCTAGGGTTGGGTATCATTTGGAGTTTTCCGATTCCGATGCCGAACCGGTACTTTTAAAACGATTCCGATTCTGAAACCATCCCTAAACCGATTCTTGAACAACTGAAAAATGACATTAAAGAAAGGCTCTTATGGTTTTTAAATTGAAAATTATGCAAATTTAACAACATATATTAACGTTTTAAAGTACTTAAATGTATAAGAAGTAAACCTAAGTCACCTAACATACAACTACAATAATTTAACTGTAAATAATCGTTACACTATTACTTATTTTCAATTGCTAAACTGCATCGGTCAATACCAAAGACATTGGCCCTCATTCATCAAACGTGCGTAGAAACAGTGTAGATCTGAGCGCAGAAATCATCTTACGACGAGACTCACGTGTGATTTACAAAACATTCGTATCACTCCAATTCCAGCGTACGAATGAACGGGTGTTGACAAATCAGTCGGTTGAAATCCATCGTAATTTAAATATCACGCCCGCATTTATGCACGGATTAGAGGCTTCGCCCTTAGAATTTACGACATGGATAAGCGAAATCCGGCAAAGAAAAGGAATTTCTCTGAGATAAAAAGAGACCCTCAGGTCTCAGGTGCAGGCCAACTGCTTGGTATAAATTGGAAGTTTAAAATCAGGCATCGATTGTTAAAGGAAAATGCGGTGTTGGCTGAGGTTACTGCTACAGTCATTGAAAACTATTAACGAGAACCTGAAGTGCATTTCAAATGAATTATTTATTTTCACTAAACCTTCCACGTTGTAATTTTTAAGTAGGTTGAAGTCAGCTAAATTGGGCCATCAGATAAAATGGGCCAAATAATGTTGTAGCATCATATATTTTAATATCTTTACAGCAAATCACTGATCTTGCATTGTTGCTTCAACACTTGTGGACTTGTAACAATAGTTTTATTTGGTCTGAGTTTTCTAGGCAGGCAGAGCAGAAAAATTACATTAGATCTCATGCAAAGCTTATTTGATGGTATTATAAGCCCTTTACCAAAAAGTGGCCCATTTTAGCTGACTTCACCCTAGCTTTCTTACACAAGATAGCACTTACTATATTACAAGCTCAGAATAAGATCCTTTCTCCTTCGTAAAGCCCAACTGTT
>JACXGM010038279.1:0-10876 GCA_016801145.1 Umbra pygmaea
ACTTCAAGATTGTGTCCCACTTGATGTTGCTTATTCACAAAAAATTACAGTTTCATATCTTTATGTTTGAGGCCTGAAATGTGGCAAAAGGTCGAAAAGTTCAAGGGGGCTGAATACTTTCGCAAGGCACTGTATATTGATAGATATATAGATAGATATATAGATAGATATATAGATAGATAGATCTATAGATAGATAGATAGATAGATTTTGGTAAATGAGCATCTATTTATTTCTATCTAACAGGTATGACTGTGTTGATGGTATTAGCAGTACTGATTATTATTGTCCTCTTTATTGGAGAATATGGATACCGTCATGAGAACACAACTGTTTTGGGATTGGTAAGTTACACAAGAAACACACAAAAATTATAACACGATTCATTTAATACGTTTCATTTAATTCATTTCACGATTCATTTAATATGTTCAAGTGAAGGAACATAAACTATTTGACAGCTGTTTATGGAAAGCTTCCTGTATATGTAGAGTTAGGGCACCTCAGCAAATTCTATTCAAATTCAAACCTGTCTTGTCCAGAGCTGCCTTGTTACATTCTGGGGTCAAAGTTTGCTTTTTGTACATTTATTATTATGGGACATGATACAGGCAGCCAAACTCTTCAAAATATTAAATACTGTAGGTTGACAAATGTTAACACTTCTTAATTGGCTTGTGAAGCAGGTAGTACTATCTGCGGTTTTATGCACTCATCTATACGGTATGTGTGTTGTTGTGCTTTGTATCTGATTTGATGACCTACTCCTGCCAGTTCTCCATTTTGCTGGCCACCCTGACTGGATTATTGATTGGCGGTGGAGCATTTGCCTACATGAGACACAAGGAGGTAACGTAGGGCAGATAAGAAAGAGGGAGCCATTCATTTATCTGATGTAATGTACGATCTGATTAAATATTCTTAAACGACAGATCTGATGACATTTTTGTACACAAAAGATATAATTAAATTTTTGTAGACACCAAATGTGATGAAACTATTGTAGACAATAGATCTGTTGAAATGGTCGTAAACGAAAGATCTAATTTACAGACAACATATCTGATGAAAAGATCATAGACAACAGTTGAACTCTAGCTTGTATGTTGTTGTCTTTTTTTGTCCTATGCAGATAGGGGAGCAGCTGGCCAAATTCTATATCACTATAGACTTCCAGAAAAAGACCAACAAATATCCGATGGGCTTGACTACCCATTCAATGATTGAATACATGGTAAAGACCCAAACTTGTAGTAGCATGATGGACATTTTAAGACATTTGCCTTTATTATCGATAATTAAATACATCATTGCTCTCTACCTTACTGTTAAACTTATTAAATTATTTTAAAGGCTAAATACATTGGCCTTCTCTCTCTTCTAGTGTAACTGCTGTGGACCAACCTTGTCAAGTCAAGGCAAATTCAAATGTCTTTTAAACACGCTGGAGACCGTTCTTGTGAGTGCTCATTATGTGGCTGAATACTAAATTAAGAAATGTGTCCAACTTCAATTCACTGTAAATCATCTGTATAATAGACTATAGTTCTGCACAAAGAAATGTAGTAAAAATTAACAGTTAAGAATTTGCCAACATAAATGTGTTTAAACCGTGGATTGTAACTAATCCCAACCCCCCCCATCCACCCTGCCTTCAGGACTGCCCCTCTGCCATTATTAACATCTATCAGTCCAAAGGGCATCTAGTGACGTGGTTCTTCTTTGGGAATGCTGCTTTGCTGGTAGGTAATAACACAGTTCACGCTCTGTAAAACGCACAGGCACAGGTACACACACAGACATGCAAATGAATGCTAAGATATGTACTGACGTTAGTAGCGTTGCCATTTACACAAACTACCTACAGGCTTTGCTTACTGACACAGAGGTGTCTTAACTTACCATGCTACAAGCTACCGGTAGGTCTTAGAATTGACTACCGTATATATTGGTTACACTGTAAAAAAAACTCCTTAAAAAAAGAGTATAAAATACTGGCAAATAATTACCAGTACTTTTTCTATTTTTTTTACAGACATTTCCTTCAAGACAATAACAGAAAATAGTTTATAAAAACAGTAGATATTCGTTAACAAACAGAGCTGACATTACTTTGTAATAAATGTGTTATTAATGCCTAGTTTCATTTTGTGCCGGAGTTGTCCTTTAATATAAATCTCTGATTTATCCAACTTGTAACAGTGATTTGTATGTACTAACAGATGTTAACTTACATGCTGTTTGGCATGAAATGTAATACAATGTAGATGTAATATATTTTAGCATGGGGAGATTGGGGTGGCGAGTCTTTTTGCCACCCCTTGGATCCACCAGTGTTCCTGTCCATCTTCCCTGTTTTCTGTCTGATTGCTCCATCTATACATCCTGTCAGATTTTGGCCTCGATGTGCATTTCCCAACTCTGCAGAGCCATCAAGGCCACTCCTCACCCCTATATGCTGTCGTCAAGTACAGTCAAACTTCCCACCATCACAGATCCAATTCATCCCAAATGTGTTCACTACCAAATTCATCGAACCATGCCTTAATGGTCCCCGCTTTCTTCACAGGTGCACAGTCATACTGTAACAGGAAAGGGCCTTCCCCAAACGGTTGTCATAAAATTGGAATAACTTCTTTAGACTTCATATTGATGGTTAACAGCAACAGATTCAGAATGCAAATCTAATCTAATCTAGACCTTTTTTCTGCTCAATTGTAAATTAACTAATGTGGGAATGAAACACACCTGGCCATGGAACAACTGGGCAGCCAATTGTCCAAATGCTTTTGGATCCTTAACATAAGTTGGGGGCACATATACAAAATGCTGTAATACCTCAAATTCATCCAATTTAGATGTAAGCACTTAGTTCATTTTACAGTATTAATAAAGGTTAAATAAAATGTTAGTTGTTTCAAAGGCTATGATAATTTTGGAGGTAAATCTTTCCATGCATCTGGTTTAACCTTATCATCCATCTGTTCTAATGACTGTGATTGGTTGTTCACCCTGTTTACTTAATCTGTGACCATTCTGTTTAACATTCCCCACCTCATCCCCTCCTAGGGTTTGGCTCTGGTCTGCACCTGCTTACTCATGAGAAACATCAAGATGAGTCGACAGAACACCACCGTAGACTTCACTCTGGTACAGGGACAGCCACCTCCATCCACCATGTTCAAACACGACTCTACACTGTGACATTAACCAAAGACATGTCAATCACTTACTATTACTCCATTAATTTCCATCCCATTCTCTCACTGTTTTATATATATTTTGGGGAGGTGCCTACTAAAATGGTTACCCTGATTATCTTTCATTCAGCTGGGATTTGCTTAGGTAGAAAAGGTTCTAGATAATATGGACATGCCATTAGAAGAACTCCTTTTACAACTCATGCTGTAACCAAATATTTGTAAATGTACACTGCTAAAAATTTTTTAGGGAACACGCACTCAACACAGTATAAAACCAAGTCAGCTAAACTTCAGGGATATCAATCTGTCCCGTTAGGAAGCATAAGCAATTGTGAATCAATGTCACCCATTTTGGTGCAAATGAAAGTGACAACAAGTGCACTGGAGAGGCAACAGCAAGACAACCCCCAAAAAGGGAATGGTTTTGCAGGTGGTGGCCACAGACAATTGCTCTCTCCTTATCCTTCCTGACTGATTCTTCTTCAGTTTTGCATATTGCTTGTGTTCTTGTCACTACTAGCAGCATGTGGCTACTACATCCCATTGAGGTTGCACAGGTGGTCCAACTCCTGCAGGATGACGCACCATAATAAGACGAAGAAGGGTATCAACTGAGCAGAATGACCTCCAGCGGTTTACTGGTGTGTAACCCGCTGTAATGGTCTGGGGAGGCATATCCTTGGAGGGTCACACAGACCTCCACGTGCTAGCCAACGGTACCCAGATGAAATCCTCAGACCCATCTTCAGACCTTACACTGGTGCAGAGGGCCCTGGATTCCTCCTGGTGCAGGACAATGGCCTACCTCATGTGGACAGAGTGTGTAGGCAGTTTCTGGATGATGAAGGCATTGATGCCATTAACTGGCCCTCACATTCCCCAGACCTGAATCCAATTGAGAACCACTGGGACGTTATGTATCATTGCATCCGACGCACCAAGTAGCACCACAGGCTATCCAGGAACTCACTGATGCCCTGATCCAGGTCTGGGAGGAGATCCCCCAGGACAGCATCCACCACCTCATCAGGAGCATGCCCAGATGTTTTCAGGAGTACATACAGGCATGTGTGGGCCATACACACTACTAAGTCACATTATGAGTTGCCGTGAGGAAATCCACGCAAGTTGGAACAGCCTGTGATTTCAATTGTTTACTTTAAAAAATATATTTATTTTTTTATTTTCGTCCCTTCCCAATTCCCACTTACCCTGCCTTATCGGCAGCTCCACAACTCTCTGGACAGATCTGTGGGATGGCGAGGGCCATGCACATGGCTCATCTAATCACATGTTGCCCAGCCACCGATTCTTTTCATACCGCGAATCCAACATGGAAGCCTTTAATGAGATCATCAATTGTTTACTTTGATTTTCGGAGTTTGAATCCAGCCCTCAATCGGTTGGTGATTTTGGTTTCCATTGAGTGTTGTTACATCAGTTTGTTCTCAACGAGTTACACAATGTACGGTAAAAATGTTGATCTTTAATTTGTTCTGGGAGACCTGATGTGTGATTTGAGTGTTCCCTTAATTTTTAAGCAGTGTATACAGCTGCTCTTGCTATGTTAATGCTGCACAAATGAAAAGGACCATTTTATGAAAATATTTTTGACCCTTTTTCATAAAGATTACAAAAAAATTACACAATTTCTTTTTTTAAATTGACAGTTTCTATTGTAGTTCCTATGCCATTAAGTGATACTGTATCACGATCTGGATGGACCTTTATGTTTCTTTATGTTTATGGTATGTTTGTGTTGATTTATTGGTTAATGTGTCTGTGTGTATTTTGTTAGCCGCCGACCTCTGGGCGCTAAATGAGCGGTAGGCACTTGGTTACTCATTGCGCACAACTAGTGCACTAGCTAACCATCCACACCAGTGCGTAATGAGTAATCAAGATGCCTATTTAATCCCAGCGTTCCGGAGGTTCGGCGTGCATTATTGTGAGTGTTACTCCTGTCAGAGGAGAGAACACATGGGTGTATTGGATACTGTAGTTCTGTCCTGTTGGGATTCTGCCTAGTGAGTTTACATATTTGATTGAGCCTTCACCTCGTTATGTGTCGTACAATATGTGAACGCCATTGTTGAACCAGGCGTACTCTATATTTTACCTTCGCGTCAGTGCCGCGTCAGAGCTTGTATGTATCATGTAGATGTTGTGCAGTTCCAATGCACTATGTTAGTTCGACAGCACCAGCTCAGACCGTATTACCATGTCTTTCGTTCATTAAACATCAAGAAAGCTCCACCCTGCTCTGGTCTCCACTTCTCTCCTCACCACACAATAACATCTGTGACATACTGTATTTAACATCAAAAGTTTGCTGAATACCATGTTAGGATGTAGAAAAGGTGGTTAATTCTGCTATAAGTTTCTAAAGGCATGTACAGCACATCTCTCTGAATGGCCAGTTAAACAGAAGATGTTTTGGCTCTTACATGTTGTAGATTTAACCCTCCTAAAAGAGTGCCTTTGTGCAGTAGTCACTGTTGCCATGTCACAAAAGGGTAACCAGTAACTAGGTTCATCATTCATGTGTGAATAAATGGTTATCCTACAGGTTTCTGGGCATTTCCAGAGCATATTTTCAACTATTTGATCTGCTTATTTCATGGTTCAAACCAATATCACTGACTTTTGCATTGACCCAAATGCGTTTTTGTACTTGTTTACTTACCTTTTACTTTTACCCACTCTATTGCACAAAGTGTCTTGAAAAGAAAATAATTGTCACATAACATTGTATTAATGGGGTATTTTACACTAGCGGGAAAACTGGGTGTGTAACGGTTCTCCCCCCGGGCCTGATCTGGGTGTGGTGAGGGAAGACTCACCACAGCTCCGTTCCAAGTTTTATGTACTGCTTTCTGTTTTCCCGGACATCTCATCTCATCATTTATTTCACCTGTCTATCGTACCACAACCAGACACAGCTGTTGCCACTAATATCATTATCCCATTTACTTAAGGTCCTGTGTTTGTGTTACTCAGTGTCCTGATGTACTGGTATGTGTATATGGGTTTGGTGTAATGTTATACTGGTTTTTGACTCATTGTATTCCCTTTATATTTGAAAAGTGATTTTGTCAGATTAAAATATGTTTCATATTTACCTCAGACTGCGTTTGACTCAGAATCCTCCCTACACTCTACATACTGTTACAGGGTGGTAATTAGCTAGTACCAGTCATATTTCTAGGCCATTCATACAGTAGGAACTATACATGTTAACATGTGCAACGAAATATTAGGTTAAGGGACCCAACATATATTTTTTAATAGTAATAGTATTCTATTTCATTTGAAGTAAAGAATTTTGACTTACATTTTAGTTACATTTTAGTAATTTAGTGGACGCTCTTATCCAGAGCGACTTACAGTGCCTTGCGAAAGTATTCGGCCCCCTTGAACATTTCAACCTTTTGCCACATTTCAGGCTTCAAACATAAAGATATAAAACTGTAATTTTTGTGAAGAAGCAACAACAAGTGGGACACAATCATGAAGTGGAACGAAATTTATTGGATATTTCAAACTTTTTTAACAAAATAAAGAACTGACGAATTGGGCGAGCAAATTATTCATCCCCTTTACTTTCAGTGCAGCAAACTCTCTCCAGATGTTCAGTGAGGATCTCTGAATGATCCAATGTTGACCTAAATGACTAATGATGATAAATAGAATCCACCTGTGTGTAATCAATCTCCGAATAAAGGCACCTGCTCTGTGATTGTCTCAGAGGTCCGTTGAAAGCACAGAGAGCATCATGAAGAACAAGGAACACACCAGGCACGTCCGAGATACTGTTGTGGAGAAGTTTAAAGCCGGATTTGGATACAGAAAGATTTCCCAAGCTTTAAACATCCCAAGGAGCACCGTGCCAGCGATAATATTGAAATGGAAGGAGTATTTAAACCACTGCAAATCTACCAAGACCCGGCCGTCCCTCTAACCTGATCGAGTCTGCAAAAGACCTGAGACTGGGACGGAGATTTGTCTTTCAACAAGACAATGATCCAAAACATAAATCAAAATCTACAATGGAATGGTTCACAAATAAACATATCCAGTTGTTAGAATGGCCAAGTCAAAGTCCAGACCTGAAACCAATCGAGAATCTGTGGAAAGAACTGAAAACTGCTGTTCACAAACGCTCTCCATCCAACCTCACTGAGCTCGAGTTGTTTTGCAAGGAGGAATGGGCAAAAAATTTCAGTCTCTTCATGTGCAAAACTGATAGAGACATACCCCAAGCAACTTACAGCTGTAATCGCAGCAAGAGTAAAGTATTAACTTAAGGGGGCTGAATAATTTTGCACGCCCAATTTTTCAGTTTTTTATTTGTTAAAAAAGTTTGAAATATCCAATACATTTTGTTCCACTTCATGATTGTGTCCCACTTGTTGTTGATTCTTCACAAAAAAATACAGTTTCATATCTTTATGTTTGAGGCCTGAAATGTGGCAAAAGGTTGAAAAGTTCAAGGGGGCCGAATACGTTCGCAAGGCACTGTACATTGAATACAGGGACATCTCCCTGGCGCAATGTAGGGTAAATGTCTCGCTCAAGGACACAACACCATTTGGCACAGTAATCGAACCGACTACATTCCAAATACAAGTCTGACTTCCTAACCACTGAGCCGTCTCATTCCTGTTGTGGTTTTGTATTATGTGTAATGGCAAGTAGAGTTAAATCTAATCTACTCCATATTCTCTATACATCCTGGACATTTTGGTATTTCATGAACAGACCAAGACAGCGGAAGCCAGTTCAACAACCATAATAGAATAGATTTTGATCATGGTGAAACAGTCCTTCAACTTGTGTATGGTTAATGTTGTTATTTTCAAGTGCTGATTGTTGTCACGGTTTATTGTAAGTAGTAATACAATGGAGAAGGAATTTATTAATATAAATAGTAAACAGGCACAGAAACAAAACAAAGGCAAGGTAATATAAAAAGATCCAAAACACTTGCAAAACAAAAACAAAAAAGAAAGTTGCGCAAATCAAGGCACACGCCTGAATAACTGACTAGAGAACTACTGTAAACCCAAAATGAACCAAAGTGGACAAACCAGATTAGAATAATGTGTACTGTGTAGAATCTAGAAGCTAGAAACTGGAACTATAACACAAAATAACATAGAGACTTGAAACTAGAAAAACACAAACGTAACCTGGGTAGCTACACAAGACAGCATATAATGATCAACAAAAGACTAAGGGAAACAAAGGGACTTGAAGACATTCACTAATGAGGGAATGAACACCTGGGCCCGTATTCATAAAGATTCTAAGAATCCTCTTAGAAAACTCCTAATTTAGCTTAAAAACTTTTACGTAGGAGTCTTAGCTTAAGATCGATTCCAGACCCATTTAAGAGCAACTCTGAGCAAGGAAAAGACAAAAACTCTTATCTTAGTGAGGAGGCGGGGCTGACCCCGTTGCTATGTATGACACAATCTTTTGAAGACTGTGATTGGTTGGTTGTCCAAGAAGGAAAAAACTGAGCGATTTTAAGTATTCCGTGAAACTGTCGCGGATTTAGAAGTTAAGGATCCGTGGCAGTTTCACAGAATTTTCGGCCATTCCGTGAAACTGCCACAGACTTTGAAGTTAAGTGTCCGTGGTAGTATCACGTATTTCGCGGATGTGGGTTCCATCAATTACTCCGACAACAAGGCTGCTATATTCATAAATGCAGTTTTTTATGCCTGCAAGGTGGGAATGTCCAGTGGAAAGGAAATGAACTGCGACACAGAGGTTCTGAAAGTGCTGTAATTGTTTGTGTGATCACTCTGCTTACAGAAGGTTGTGACAGACCCAAGTCATCACTGCTACATTGTTGCATTTTCCCAGTTGCCAAATATCTTAATGTAGTGATTACTTTCATTTCGGGCACTATGACATTTCTGCGCTGTGTCTGAGATGTTAGCGTGTCTCTAAATAAGATCGGTCACAAACATGATCCCTGCACGATCTAATCTATAGCTTCTTAATTGACTCACAATCATCCATTGTCTGCAACACATTTCTTCTCCCTCTTCGTAATTCTGCCGTTTTCTCCTCTACTGAAGGAACTCTAAGCCTCTTAAAAGTCCTCGTCTGTACTCCTACCAATGTTGGACTTAGGACCTCTTTTAAGAGTTAAGATGCTTTCTGAATTACTTTTTTCTTTACTATGATTTTTTTTTAATTTTAAGGGTAAACGCCCACATTTAAGAATTTTCTTAGAATTTTCTCACTAGGAGCTACTCTTTGCATTAAGATTCTTTATGAATACGGGCCCTGGTGTATATAGTGAAGACAAGACAACCCATTGGATCATGGTTGATATGTCCAGGGAAGCCAAAAACTTGAGTTACATCTAGGGATGGGCATTCGATTAAATTATCTTAGTCAATTGTTGGGAGAATTAACGATCAACTATCGATTAATCGTTAATATTTTTATATAAAAATTCATTATTTATTTAACTTTTTTTATAAATAAAAATGCAATGAAAATACCAAAATACAGCGTGTTTTTTCTTGATGAGATCTTTATTACGAGAAGAACAACTTGTGGAAGTTAAACTCGATGTTTGGTTAGGCTAAACTTCAAGATCATTGCGCTACAGTGATCCGAAAGCAGCGGAACTTGCAGCTGCAAGCCGGCGTTGTAAAACAGAGACCCTTGTTTGTTCCAAAATAATAAATAATAAAAAAAATCATGTTAAACAATAACTTAACCAAAACATAATAATACTTAGATATGACGGATGGTTTTGTCAAAATGTAACTCAAAAGTTTAAAAACTATCCAAGGCACAGAGTCGAGAAAGAGGGTGAGAGAGATTAGCAGGGCCGGCTCTAGGTTATTTGGTGCCCAAGGCGAGAGTGCCCACCCCCCCCTCCCCCTTGGAAAAAGCAAATCCACAGTTATTCCATAGTATATTCCAACTTTAAAAATATCTGTAGATGCAATAGTGATCATTTTACTTCAAATACAAGACCCAGGTTTTCAGGTGTTCACTGTGTCCTATAATGAGTAAACTCAGTAGGGTCACCAAAGTATGAACAGTTCATGTCTTTGCTAGTCTTTGAATTGCCTCAGACTCCCCGATTTTTTTCTGGCATGATTGATATTTTTGTGAAACCAGAGAGGAGCTGTAGCAAATGAGAGGGCAGAAACCTTGACGTTTTCGAGTATACATGTGGAATTAACAGGGATAGTGGCAGTTTTCTATTTCCTAGAACACACAAGAACAGTCCCCAAAACGCATGCACAATATGTATAATTATGCAGTCTACTCAACGAGCGAGTGCATGAGGAAGACAGATTGATAATATTAATATAGTTGTTTTTTATCTAACTCAGAAAACCGTGCTATAAAGGTTGGCATTAAGAGTAAAAGCAAACGTGGTTCTTTCATCATGTGAATAATTATATAATATATGATCATTTATAGCTGTCACACATGGGTTGGGTTTGTGATGTGTTGTCTCTGTGATCCCTCTGTTTGTATGAGTATGCTGCCCTCTTGTGTCTAGTTTTGTCATAGGTTGATTTAGATTATTAGTTGGGTCATTGGTAGTCACGGGTGGTTTGAATTAGTAATTAGTTGTCTTTGTATATAGCCATGTGTTCTCCCCTTGTCTCTTGTCGATCAATGTTTCC